>JAJKFJ010014213.1:0-11195 GCA_027382625.1 Tetmemena sp. SeJ-2015 | reverse complement strand
AAAGACTTCATTGATATGTGCTCCATACAGTCGATCTTTAGAGATTAAAATTGTTCCATAGAGCTTCAATTAAAATTTAAGGTGAATGCTCCAGCAATTTTTACTTTGCACCAACCAGGCAGTTTCCTAATTTTACCTATCTAATCTTCCTACTGTTTGAGTAAAAAATATCTACTATGAAGCTCTGTCTAGCTTTTTATAGCAGTCATTAATCTGCTATTGGAGAATCTTTTAAAACTTCTCTTCGACTTCCCTGAGCTTAAATTACAGAACCTTGAGTCTCTTTGGATTAACGATTTTCAGAAAAATGAACTCTGAATCATTAATTCCTTGTCAAAGTCTATCATCTTCTACATTTTAAAAGTCCTGGATTGTTAACGTTTAATAGATCGAAGTAACCATTGGTATCACCATCGACTTTAATTCAATTACTCTTTGCTTTCAGTCCCATCATATAGCAAGATATTAAGTTTGATAGGTGTAGGCTTCTTGATAGAGCTCATAACATAGAAATCGTCTTTCTTCATAAGTGATCTAATTCATACCCTAAATTCTAGATGCCTCTTCGAGTAGAGGAGTGTAAATAAGCTCTAGTTCTGCCTCAGTCTTTAGAGTTTCGGCCTCTCTTTTAAATTGCCTCAGCCTCATCCTTCGCCACTTTATATTTTAACTTTCTCTTGATCAGCGTCAGCCTTATTTAAATATATGATGGTGCATTGTCTTTTCCACATCTTTCTTTGTTACCTCCAACTCTGGTGTCATTTTTAAGTGCTCCTTGAGTTTTGCGATTTCAATAGCGGCTTCTTCAAGGACTAATTTATCAAATTTTGTAGTACTTCAATAGTCTGTTCTTCTAGAATTCAACTTCCTTTCTCTTATCAAAGAGAATAGTCTTGTACATGCTCAGCAGCTCTAAGAAAGAACAATATCAGAATAGTTTCTTCTTCTGAGTTAATCCAGGAAAAATTATCTTTAATAATCCCAAACAATCATATAAATACATCTGCACGCATGGTTCTAAATAGCTTAGGATACACACATTAAAAGACAGCAGTAATCAAACGTATCTAAAGAGGGAACTTTCTTATTCTTTATTGAAAATTTCTCCAAGAGGAGACATAGCGATAATCAATCCTCAAATTCTTAACTCTACCGAGATAGCCATAATTATTCATGCAAACTAATTTACCAACTTTGTAAATGGGTTCGAAATCTTCAGTCTTGTAGAGACTTGGGACATCTCCGGAGTTTAGGATATTGTTAATGTCTTCTAACATTTGCTCGTTGATGATTTTGCTAAATTTCAAGTAAGGTTTTGATCGCAAGCATCTAAGAACATGACTAGCTTAAAATGATTAAGTCTTCACTGTGGAGTTGTAATCTTCTAAGTATTCCTCTAAAAATAAGTTTATTTATCTTTGAGGTTCTCTACCTGCTAATGAAAAATATTATCAACATATCAGAAATAGGTAGTCACCAAAGATTAGTCTTTCGGCATTGAAGATTTCTTTTTATAATTTCTCATTTTAAAAGTAGTAAGCTATCTAGCCATTCTCTTTTACCAAAATAGAGACTAAATCTAAGTTAAATTTCTATTTCTATTTCTTAAGCGATTAAATCTTAATTTAACCTTATTTGTCCATGCTAAGGATGTCGTTTATAAACTTGTAGAAATATAAATTTGTAGTTAAAGCTAGTGCAATACAATGGTAAATTAGTTAAATGCAACCTAGATATAACTTTTTCTTAGTTCAAATATTAAAACTTCAAATAAAAATCTAACTCAACACAAATATAAAGACTTATTCATTTAGCCAAAGCTCTAGCCAAATAATGTGGTTAAAAAGATATCATGGTTGCAAAATTCTTCAAGGGTCTAGCTAGTGCAGGAGCCTGGTCTATTTTATAATTAAGAGATGTTAACGTTCCCAAGTTCTTGAAAATACTTTATATAGGGCTATATCCAAATCATAAGTTCTCTCAACAACTCTTGTGCACATTACAACCTCCAACCTGTTGATCAATTCATCATAAAGATTTAAAATCGGATTTATAATTTTCTCACTCTCACAAATGAGACTAAATGAACACTGTACTTGATGATAATAAGAAACTTTGATTATTTAGCAGATTATCACACTTACAAATAGGATGACTATGATGTTTGAGGTCAAATATACTTCTATAACGTAAACATGGAACCTGCTTCACTAACATTAGAACCCCTAGTTAAGTCTTGATTGAACTCAATTATTTATTCCTAAGGTTAAGGAAAATAAGAATATAGTTAATCGTCTACAATTCCTCTATGATAATTTCTTCCTCTTTTTATTTTTGAGTTAAGAAAGAACTTAATTGAACCAGTGAAAACAGTAGATAACAATATCGCTTAAAGTTCTATGAGGATCTTAGATTGCTTCCTTGCTAACTACGTTGAAAATGAAATAAAGAAAGTTTCCAAGGATGAAATTGCTAATCTTGAGTCTATGAAATCCTTATCTATTGTGTAAACAGCTGTTTGTTTATGCAACTATTTGGTCTATCGGATGTACTTCAACTTTAGAAGGAAGACTAAAGTTCAGTTCTTGGTTCAGAGAACGTCTATAATCTCTCAGTATCGAATTCCCCGAGGAGAGATTGATATTCGACTACAAATTCAATTATTTATTGAGTGGATATCATTAAAAGTAAAGTTTATATTTTTATCTTTCAAATTCAAGAAAATAGTTTCATCTTTTATTCTTATAATTATTCATTAAAATCTCAAATAATTATGAGATTTTATTGTTTGTGATTGTTAAATTTGATTAAATTTTAGTCTATCTTATTAAATAATTGAGTGGTAGTATTGGAAAGAAACCATTGCTGAGTACTAAATAGACATAAAAGTGAGTTTCAATGAAATCTTGGTTCCCACTGTGGACTCTATCAGAATGAAACATATGATCAAGTTCTTAGTCCTTCAGGGCAAGCATTGCCTTACACCAGGACCAACTTTAACCATTTTAATCCAATAGATAATAACTTAGATTCTTAAAGCATCATACGGATGGTATGATCGCAAGAGCAAGGAGAAACCTAATATGTAAATCTAGGCCTTATGAATGCAATATATTAGTGGAAGAAGTGAGATCACTATTATTCTACTAGTTTATTCCATTATGACTTACACTTTAAATTATTAGAAAAAATCTATCCACACCATCTTCTATACAATCATCACCGGCTTCTACTATAATTTCTCATCAGATGTAAAGAATTCGCTAAACAACCTAGTTGAAATGACACTAAGAGTTTATGATAACGTGCTTTACGGCAGATTAAAGCCTACTCCAAACAAGTCTCATTACAAATATAATAAGTATTAGAGACATTTCAAGAATCTTCTAGGGGCTTTGTAATGCTTCAAACAAGCTCACTATAGAATGCCAAAAAGAGACAATTTATTGCCATTTGAGAATAAGAAAATGTTTGCGATCACGTCTCTTGATAGTAAATTATATTCAGACAACCTCTCGGAAACGCTCTCTTTGCTTATCTACTTCAAATCATCAAATGAATTATCAAAAATGGCAATATGATGATAATAATTTGCATGGAGAAGTGACGAATTATGTATTTGTTTTCTGGCTATCTCAAAAAAAATTATTCAGTTTATGAGCTATACACGTTTCAAATTATTGACTGCTGTACAATTGATTGGTTCACAGAATGGCCTGAGGAGGCTCTCCTTGTATATGATTGTAAGCTGAGGATCTTGGACTTGGTAAATTCCTGGAACCATGCATTTTGAATGATTTAATCAGTCAGTAGAAAAGAAATCAATTGAATTCCTGGATTAACTCATGCAATAAAGGTGTAATTTTATAGTTTAGCTTTTATCTATGGTGTTTAAAATTTGGAGCACATCGACAAAATGACGCTAAGATTAGTAGATTTGTGAATGCACGAATTGTCTCACGATAAGGCTGACGCTAAAATAGGAAAAAAGAGGCAACTTAACAAGAAGCAGAGGCCAAAACACTTTTATAGATGTTTTAGCTTAGCAAAGCCACTCCTTTTAATATCTTGTCGATCTAGAGTGCTAAAGGAACTCAAGAAAGACTTAAAATTAGAGTTTTCAAGCCTATGCTTATCTACTTACTTGCTACTTCGATCTTAATAAAAAAATTCTATTTTTAAAAAAAAAATAAAATTAAATAGCAGATTAGATAGGGAATATGGACTATTGATCGGAAACTGCCATTTTGGTGCAGGAATGGTCGCCTATGCTGGAGCTCATGATATTTCAATGGAGAGATGGCATTAAACAAAACAAGATCGAATCAAGTTTTGTAATGTCTAATGACTTTTATAAAAGATTTGGACTGCTGCCTCACTTCCTAATGACAAGATATTGCAATCATCATGTTCAAGTCAAGAAGATGGCCTCTCATGATTGATCCTATAATTATATCATAAGATTTACTAAGATATAAAAGAACTTACTCTTATATAAGCTCATAAATAACAGCTTCAGATTCTTTATGACTACAACTATACCAATTTTATGTCTTTATCCTGAGACATCTGTGATTGTTAATTCTGTCTAGAGGAGTAAATGCTCAATCAATTCGTATCTCAAAACTGTATTCAAAAGAAGAAGGACACTATCGTCTAGCAGAATTAAAGATAAACCAAGGTCCTCAGAGAAATTGAAGATAAGATTCTTGAGGGACTCACAATTATTACAAGAAAGACATCTTGGAAGATGATGAACTCATTAAGGTACTCGATGATACTCTTGATATTTAAATAATTTGTATTAACTTTGAGTCTGTACGAGAATATTTGCAGAAGCTTGTTTGAAAAGCACAAGTTGTTGTTCTCCTTCATTTTGACTGTTTAAATTTAAACTCTTCGGAAATCACGAGATTGATCCCCATTTATACTACTTGGCTGGACCTGCGGGAGAAATTGAAATCGCCAAGAACCCAACTAACTGGCTGGGTAATAATCTTACTCAAAATCCCATGTCTAAGTTGCCAGTGCTTAAGGGCTTAATCTTACACAAATACAAAGCCTTCAGAAGATATTTGACCATCCAGAGCCACATAATCAACCTTATCAAAATTTGCGAGAGTGGAACAAGAAACTAAACTCTCTCCAGAAGATGATCGTGCTCAAGTCCATCAGACCAGATAAGATCACACTTGCATTCAAATATGGAGTATCTAATTGTGGAGAAGCTAGGAAGAGAGTTCATTGAACCTCCAACCTTCAACCTAGCTAAGAGTTTCAAGGATTCCTCTGTATTTTAAATTAACTCTGATTTTCGTGCTGAGTCCAGGATCTGATCCAGTTGCTGATTTCATTAGATTCGCTGAGGAGATGAATATGTCCAAGAAACTTACTCTTATTAACTTATCTCACTAGGAAACATAAATGCATAAGCGTACAAGAGGTGGATGGGTACTCCTCATGAACTGCCACTTTCGAAATATAAATGAGAACTTGGATGACAGCAATCTTTTAATTTAGATATTATTTATATTTCGAATCACAGAGACTTCAGACTGTGGCTCACAAGTATGCCCAAATTAAATATAATAAACATGAATAAAATTGATTTATATTTTGTTGATTTAGGTCATGGAGCCCTTCATCCCGATCCCAGGAAAGCCACAATATTTTCTTTAAAGTTTAGAATTTAAATTTTAATAGTTTCTTAGGGCATCGATTATTTGATATGTCAGACTGGCTGCCACTAGAGCCTTTTTGACTGTAATAATGGCTAGAGTATGGAATCGACCCCGCTACTGGAAAATTGTTTACTTATGATTGAGAGAAACATCTACTCCGGCACTTGGGATTCTTACTTCTATATTTTGAGGATTTATGCGGACTCTTAGATAAGATACAACTTTTTCATCCGCTAATTCTTTATGAGCAGTAGCATAGAATTCTACAAATGGCGAGTGTAATTTATATTAAAAATCAGATTTAACACCAGAGAGACTGGTTGGGTCGGAAGACTTTACACATATAATCTGAATAAATTTATATTGAGCCTCTTTATGAGTACGTCAAGACATTTTCCAAGTTTGAAGGGGATTAAATTTCAAAATTAAATATTATATGGCATAATCGATTTGAATGAGAAATAACTTCTCAATTCTAAATTAACTATTTTAAAATAATTTAATGAACCCTGGTTATGCTGGTCGTACTGAGTAATTTAATAATTAGCAGAAAAGATGGTCACCACATTCAAGCTTACTCTATTATACGTAATCAGGATTATAAATATTAATAATTATTTAAAATGCAAAAGAAAAGCTTTATCTGGTTAAGATGCGTTTGTGAAACCAATTAGAACCCTAAGTCTATCACTATGGGACTTCATTAGCTAAAATAAGATGGAGTCCTAGCAAAGTTGGTTCTGGAGAATTATCAAAACTATTTTAATTGCTGTGAATTCAATTAAATCATTTTTAAGTGAAATTTAAACGCATTAAGCCTACACCTGCATTTTCCATAAGTATGGAAATCTCTTTCATATTATTTGTGAAAGCAAAGAAGACTAACTTGGGCAAAGTCGAGTGAGTATTTGACAAGGAGAACATGCCTGAGGCGACCGTGAAGAGGGTCAACGCCATCCTAAACTCAGAGGACTTCACTCTGGACAAGGTGAAGGCTGCTTCTCAAGCCCTGGTGGCCATCCACAAGTGGGTGAGCGCCATGATGCAGTACCACGAACTACTGAAAATCATACACTCAAGGTCGCAGAAATGAACGAAAAAATTGCAGTTTTAATCCTGGACTTATTTATCGTAAGCCATAAGATCATTTAAAGTTTAGAAGGTGAGTTATTAATTAAATGAAAAACCGTTTAGATAAGTATATTGCTTGAGGATCCAGTTAAGACAAAGATTTAAAGTAAAATTACATTAAAGAGTCTGGGTAAAGACGAAGCTGATTCGGGACTTGATGTCTAATTAATTTCCTTGAGCTCGGTATCTAATTCGGTAGTGCTCAAAATATAGACTTTAAAAATATAAAAATTGATTTGGATAGTCTGTGGACAATTCTCCGAAATCGAATGAAGCAGAGCAGATATGATTGTATGAATTTATCTTAAAATCAAAATTGCTAAGTACTATGTCTTAAAGCTAAGATGACTTTGGAACCTCCCAGTGGATTGAGACAAATAATTCCAATCTAATGGTTTTTAAGGATAAGATTGTAAAGCATAGAAACTTATGAAAAAATATATTGAATCCTTTTTAAATTGAATAGCTGAAGGAAATGATCCCCAAATTATATAAATAACCATTTTTGTAAAATTTAAAGATAGTTATTTTAAGGATTAATTTATGGGTCCTCCAGGAGGTGGAAGAAGTTTTTAATTTAAACTTACTAAACTATTGAAGGGTCTCCAAGTCCTTGAAGAACTAAATAAGAATATTCGGTAACCCTCTGATACCCTTAAATAAATATATAATAACAATCCAGGACAGTTCATGTAGAAGATAAACAATGGATCAATTTCGTTTCAATTTAATTATCTTAATTGCAAATAATTCTATAAATCAATTTTGATTGCACAATTGAGTAATCTTGAGTCGATGATCACCTAGCTGTTTGTTTTAAAATTGTTTAATAACTAACTCATTTTTTGAATCCAAGAACTTAAATAAATGGCCTGAAGAATTCCAAACCTTGGCTATTTTATAACCTCCAGTAGGCAAAAAGTTTGTGATCTTCATGAATGATAAACAAAGAAAGTATTTATTGTTTAGTGTCGTCTAATTTTAAAAAGCAATCGTTTTGTATCACGGATGGTATGGGACATTTTGTAGAAAGGAGAAGCCATTCAACAGAGTAGAAGATATCATCTTTATCTCAGCTATGGGTCCTTATGAATTAATTACAAATTTACACTGATGTACAGCAAGAATCTATCAAATAATAAGCCAATTTTACTCACTTCACGTCTCTAGAATCGAAAGAGTCATCAGACAATTCATTGTACGCTCTCTGTCTGGGAGTGGGTGGCTCTGGAAGACAGTCTCTTTCCAGACTTGCCACTTTCCTAGCTAACTACAAGATCTTCCAGATCAATTCAAATTATTATACAACATGCAAAACTGGAGAGAAGATGTCAAGAAGGCACTTATGCAGGCTGGAGTTGAGAACAAATCCACTTCCTTCCTATTCGTTGACACCCAAATCATCAAACATAAAACATTCAGAAGGGACTTCAAATCACCAAGATGAACATGTTTTCTGGCTAATTATACCAACAAATTTAATTCATTACAAATAGAATAAATATATTTTAGAAGGTGAGAAGACCAGATGGACTCAAACTAAAAACACACAAACCTTAGATAGCAAGAAAATATTAAGTAAAACTTGATGTCTTCAAAATGAGTGACTCATAGATCATATACAAATTTATTTCAATAAATATTTAATTAACAAAGATCTTAAAGTTCCTTGAGTTTCAATTCAATTCTATTTACTCTATGTGAGACATCTGTGAAGGTGACGATATTGAACTTCGCGATCACCCCCTTCGGTCTAGAGTGTATCTATCTCAAGAGATGCCCGAACTCCAAAAGAAAAGCAGAATGCCCAGTCAGCCAAGGTCATTTATACTCACAAAGAACGCTAAGATCGCAGACATCATAAAATCACCCAGAGAATGAAGGAGTCAGAGATCACTTTCATTTAATTAAAGAAAATAGCTTCTTGACTGTGAAGATCCTATGAATTTTAGTAAGCTCAATTTCTCTATCAATTACATAATCAACCTATTCCCGGAGATTGGAAATTCTATTAAATTTTCCTCTGTAACAATTCCCCTGATTTTCTGAAAGGATTTAAAATAGATTGTCGGATTATATAGTATGCCCAACAAAGACTTCCCAGTGTCTACTTTACAGAATTCAGTGAAGATGACTTTGATGATTTAAGTATTGAGACAAAACATCCTCAGAACTTACGAAGCATTTATACAAGGACTTTGAGGAGTGCACCAAACCAGAGCCTTACAAGAAGCTTCTATTTGGATTCTCGTTCTTCCACGCTATCGTTTAAGACAGAAGAAAGTTTGGTTATATTCTATGAACTATATTCCATAATAAATATTGTAAATGAGTAGTAATTTGCTTGAGTTATTAAATAATTTTGATTATATTGCTAGCTGGAACATTCCAAGGAATTAAGAATAAAAGGATTATGAAGCAATTCCTTATAAGGTGCTGAACTACATCGGAGTAATTAAAAGGACTCAAGACTGATCATTACTATCCTGAGAATCATTTTAGAAGATATATTAAGTCATGTAAACTATTTCTGGAGAGAAGGAAGATTATATTGAATACAGAAGTAGGATTAGATGCAAAGAAATCACCACCTCCTAGAACACAAACTGCACAAGTATAATATAATTTGCTTAAGCAGGTATAAATGGCTCAGTATCTTGAATCAAGAACATAATTACTTATAAAAAATATTCATTTATTTATTAAATAGGTTTTTCTAGAGAAACCACTTGTTGGATGATTCAGACCCCAAGGCATTTCAAATTATTTAGATTAGCTAGATTCTCAAGCCCAACCAACTGATTCCTCAGTACTCTACCTACATAATTATAGGTATAATAAGAATTTTGCTTCGCCATCTCTTCAAGACTCAACTTATTAAATTCATTCGCCTATTTAAGATCTCAAGTTTCATTTAAATAAAGGACAATAACTAAAAATATCGATAATGTGATTCAATGACCTTTTTTCAATTTATTTCTATCTGCTCTATAAAGATAAGATGATTTGATCTCGAACAATTTAAAACTATATTTTTGATGTGATAAGAGTGATTTAAATTTATTATATTTTAATTCTTCAAAATAAAGACTCTTCATTTTTAAAATTAATTATTGAAGAATGGGTGAAATGCCAAGGATAATGGAAATCAACTTTATAATACGGTATGTCATAAGATATTTGAGAAAGGTGTTTGAGGCTATGGAAGATCTAGAATTGAGAATATGCATGAGAGTATGTTTAACAGAGTTCTTTTTTTATTCTTTCTATTTTGACAGCTCTATAAAATTTGAATGAAGAAATATTATTTTTATTCAAAGCATTTGAAATGAAGCTATATTTTATAAATGAAATAAGACTTTCTTAAGAAATAGCAACCATCATCAAGGAAATTATCATACAACAGAATTTATTTCATTGAAAGTTCAACCAAGACTTATTTTTGTTCCATGTAAACCATTCCGCATCTAGATACAGTAGCTGGATAACTAAATATATACCAGCAAGATCTTCTACCTCAAACTTCTTATTCCTATTTATAAATAAAGTCACAACAATCAAGAAGGATTTGAGAAGATAAAGGGTAAGAAAAGAATTATTAACCTTGTACTTATTTACAAACATTGCAATGCAGAGGAAGGTGCTGCCACCATAGCTCGCTCAACTCGTTATCCTGCTGAGGTTCAGAACGCTGACTCCCACCGAGGACAGCCTCAGCTATTGCTCCTACGCTGAGATCATGGCTGCGACTGGAGTTGGAATGTTCTCCATTCAGAAAGCATGCTGAGGGGCGCTAAGGGCTCCGACCGCGCATTGCAGTGAAGCTCAGGCGCGTGGGCTGCTGACGTTCGAGCACCTCTGCTTCCTCCTGAGCGACCACACTCTGGCAGCGTGGAAGCACCTCAGCCTCTCACAGCGATGCCTCATGTTCCATCGCCATAACCCCGAGGCGCTGCTCAGCAAGGGCTCGCTGAGAAGGATGTACCGCGCCCATGGCGTCAAGTTCAAGGTGACCAGGAGCGACTACAGCCTGAGCAGCCATAAGCGAGAGGAGATACTGAGGACTTAAGCTAGCGTCTACAGGCGGATGCTGGCGTTCAGGGGTGAGAGGGCTCACATAGTCTACCTCGATGAGACCATCTTCAAGCCTTACCATGCGACCATCAGGTCCTGGGCCAAGCCTTACCAGAACCAGGTCCTGCTCAAGGAGGGGATCAAGCTCGACACCATGGCGGCGCTCGTAATGGTCAGCTCGCACGCGGGCCTGGAAGGGTTCGCGCTGCGGGAGATGTCTATCACTATCGAGATCATAGCAAGAGAGCTGACGCTGCTGCGGGAGCGCCATCCTGAGGAGTAGCTCATCGTCTTCCTAGACAACCTGAG
>JAJKFJ010014211.1:0-11196 GCA_027382625.1 Tetmemena sp. SeJ-2015 | reverse complement strand
CTGGCACTCTCAACATTTTTGCGATGGAGTTGATGTTGAGAACTGGCTATTACTACTGATAAGGGTGACTACATCCATACCTTAGAGTCAAAATGAAACTGAGATAGGATGTGTAGTTATTTTTGAGCAATTTCGCGTTTGATTAAAAATATTTATTTTATAAATTATTTATACACAATTTGTTCTCATTTATTTTATCATTTTTTAATGAAAATTATTAAATTTTTTCTAAGAAGATTTTATTGAATTAAATAACTAAAGCAAGTTACTTCCGTGTCAGCTGGTGAAGCACCATAAACAGATAGCTAAGCTCCTAAAGTATAAGTAGAAAATGCATTCAGAGCATAAGCTGTCAAAACCAGAGAGCCTCCTCTCTCATAGCTATTTTCATAATAATCGTAGCCTTAGCAAAAAATAAAAGCAGTAACTACAATTCATAATAAAATAGTAAGTTTTTATAAAATTTAACTTTTATCTACACTTATTAAATTATTCTGATAAATTTTAATGTTAGAAAAATACTTTTAATTAAAATTTCAAATTTTTGTCATTAAATATAAGATTAAATGATCAAATCAAGAGCCATTTAAACACTTTAATTTATAAGAAATTTAAAAATCATTAAATTTACAAAGTAGACTTAAACTCAAATTTTCCTATTAAACTTAAATGCAACATCAGGGTTGTTGATTTATTGATCTATAAAATTAACTTTATTAATTAAAATATAATGGATTTAAGGGAGGGAAGTAGTTGATTAATCTAGATATTAAATTATTATAGCGCCTCTAAATAGAGAAATCTATTTTTTAACTTATATCTTTAAAATTTCCCCTATGAACTCAGAGTTAAAAGCAATACAAGTAAAAGAAGTATTCATACTTTAAATATAATAATGTATGCATATCAGATTTCGTAACTGAAAGTTTAAATAGATAGTCATGATAATTTATTCAAAGATTAAAGAATGTAAAACTTAAAAATTATGAAAAGGTTAAATAATTTATGTTTTTAAACCAACTTATATTTAAGCTTTATTTTTTATTTTTCTAGTAACCAGTGGCGTTTTCATTAAAAATAATTATTTTTAATATTTGGCTAAATATATTAAAAACAAATAAATTATATAAAGTTACTATTCTCTAAATAAAGCTAGTTAAAATGAAAGAAAAATAAAAATTTCTAAACAAATAAAGAATAACTCTTTTTGAATATTAACTATTGTATAATGCCTATTTCTTTAAAAATGATTATTTGAACTTTCGCCACTTATTTCAATCATTTTAAATATAAACCCCATAACCTATATACTTAGATAAATAGTGAATAGATAATAATGATCATAATATACGATAAAGACGCATTCCCAAAATAGCAGAAAACACTTAATTAAGACAAGCCAGATCTCTCAAATCTAAAAAAGGACCTTCAGACACCCCCCATTAATTTATCACTTATGTTAAAAATATGAAATCTCGTATTTGCCACTTCAGTTTTAGTGTTTAGTTTACATGAATAGTTAGTCTTAATGTTAATAAAGAGTTGGATTTTAAATTTAAAAATGATCGTGGATGAGGTCCGGGATAGGGTATTAAGACAGGGGGCCACTCTTTGAGTTTTGTCTTAATAGAGGTTTTTGCAATATGGACTTCGTATATTCGAAATTATGAATTTAAATTGCTTTCGAAAGCTCTATAATACCTATCTACTATATTTAAATTCATTAGTGAAGTGGATTAATTCTTATAATTTTAAGGATTATGGATTTCGAAAATTTGAATTAAGACTGCTTAATAGGGCCATGGCCGGCCAAAACACCTAAAATGACCTACCATTAATAGGAGGTAAGTCTTAAAAATCCACCATTACACTCATTTTAATCAGCATTTAAAGATCTATCATCAGGTCTTATTTTGGCGGCTATCCTAATATAATTGGCAAAAATAATTGCAAAATAGAGGATTTTCATTGCCAAATTTGAATTTAGAATTGTGACTATTTAATTTAGACTGCCTTTTAATTAATTAAATTCAGTATAGTTTATTAGTATTATTAATTAAGACAACCAAATAGACTTAATTCAAAGTGACCGCCCCACTGATTCCGAGAATTTAGACATAATAAAAAATTTCTCCCTTTGGACGATTTGCCTATCAATTTGGTACTTACAGATGCTGAATACTCGGCAATTAAAGTTTCAGACTATAATTCGCTCTCTCAATAAAGTTATCTTAATTCCAAAATAGATGACTTAATTCCTCATGGCAATGATTTTTAATGAAGAGGTCTTAAATAAATAAACAAAACTGCTTAATACCCATCTTAAATCGATTAATCTCAGCTTAATATCAACACTAATAACTCTTGAATAAAGAATGAACCCTGAATTCCTCAATTCATAGGGTTTCATAGAGCATCTGACTTTTGAGGATATTTGAAAAAATGGCTCCAATTGACTTAATTGAGAAGATCTAATTTGCGAAATCTCCTCAATAGTAACCTTGCTATCACTTTCTAAGACTCAATTCAATATGCTAGCATTATCTTTATTGATGAATCTATAAATCATTTAGTTAATCCTGTGAATTAAGATTCTCGTATATTTCTTGTCTTAACTCAAATTCTCCAAGGTACACTATTAAAATGTGAGATATGACTAGATTAAAGAGAAATAATTAAGACTTCTCCAAATAAGTATGAGGATATTTAATCTCAATTAATGTCAACTCAAAGTAATCAATCTATCAATAAGTCAATTACTCAATGAATAAAGTAAATTGATCTCTGCAAAAGTGTAGAGCTCTTTAACTTTCACTTGGGCTTCACATATATGACTGACTAACTACTCAAGAATTAATAATTAAGAAGAGTCTTAAAAACCATAATTTTCAATTAAGATTAAGACATTTAATAAGCTCATTGAACTCTTTTTTAAGACTATTTTTTCGAAACTAACTTACTTAATGATAATGAGAATCTTTGATTTGCTAATTACTCTCTCTCAACACATCTCTAGAGTAAATTTGTTCCCATTAAAAGAATCAATTTATTTCTCAAGAGGGTCTTAATTTACTCCCGAAATAATTCAAGAACATAGTCTTAATTCTATATATAGAAGACTATTAAGAGCTAAGAGATTTCCTTTAGAGCTGAAAGGATTTCTCTATAGAGATTTCCTCTAGACACGGAAGGAATTCTATAATACCTTATTATTGGCGTATTCTAAATAGCAACAGTGCCTAAATAGTACATCAAAGCAATTAGATAGCCTTTTTTATTGATAAGCGATCAAATCAATTAAGTTAAAAATCTTAATATAAGAACCTATTTATATTTAGAGCTAAGATTTTAATTAAATCATATTTTAGAAAGACTTTCATCTAATTCTAAAGAAATTACAATTCTCTTTAGCATTTGTAAAAACTGAATAATCAATAGAACTTTTCTCTAAAAGCTAGAAAATAATTGCTAATTACTCATATTCCATCGAAGGTTCTAATATTCTAGTTTTCAGTAGTTAATAAAGCTTAATTAACTTCATCTTCGTAAAAGATAAAAACTTAGGAATTTATAAGAAAGTCATTAGAGAAAGGTGACTTAAAATTTATAATAACATTTGAGATTGTCTTTCTAGTCTCTTTTTTAGGCTTATAATGCTTTATATCACTTTCCTTTATAAGAAGTGAAAGGCTATTCAATTCTATATGAGGCAAAAGGGAATCAAATAATTCTGTCAATTAGTTGAGAGAGAGAATTTTTCATATAGAAAATCTTAAAAAGAAAATGGTATTTTTTATCTATGAAAAATTTTATTAAAAAAATCAATCTTTAAATACCCAAAAAGAATATATTTATTCCTTTTTAATTTTAAATATTGATATTCATTCATTTTTTGGTTTATCAGAAAAAATAGTCGAGCAAAAGGGAACTCTGTATTCAGCCGTTAAAAATTAAAAATTATGCTTCCGGATGATTAAGCTAATCAAGAGGGACCTAACGAGACCCTTTTTGCGAAAATTTTTTCCTAAAAAAGTGCCATTTTTGGACCATTTTTGGCCATTTTTCCCAAATTTTTTTGTAACTAACACCACCAATGGATGCGCAATATATGATTACTTTGGCGAAGTGGGGTCCATTTCAAGTGTCTCGAAGGGAAAGGCGGTCAAAAAGCCAATTGAAGGAAAAAATTCCCGAGAAAATTGCCTTTTTGGAAAAATTTTTTTGAGGGCTATTGAGAAAGGGCTATGATAGGCTGATAGAGCATAGTCGATTTATCCGTGAATCTCATTTTCTAGAGATTTTTAACGGCTGGAACAGGAGATAAAGGTCTTACAAAGTCGAAAAAATGCATATTTTTACCATTTTTTTTACCAAAAAGTTACCAAAAAAAATTGTTTTTTTCCTCTAAAAAAATGGAGTTTTCTTCATAAAAAATTAATCAATGATTTATCTCAATATTAAAAATAATGAATGAAATACAATACAAATTTTTCTCTTAATTTAGTCTTATAAGTTAATTTAATGACTATAAGAAACTAAGAAAATATGTCTAAAGAGAAAAAACAGACATCTAACTCATTAATACACTAAAAAAATACAATATAAATGCATGATTTCGTGAAATGAAATGATGCTATTAACTCATTGCAGTGTAATTAACATAGTTGTGATAGTAGTAAGATGAAATCACGCAGTTTAATTGATGAATTTAAAGAGTCTTTAGATGATCTGATAGTCAGTTCAATGTGTCCATAGCCATGTGCTAAGAGCAACCTTAGAATGGAGTTATCTCATCACAGAAAATTGATAACACTAAACAACCTAGGTGATTCTTTATCTACTCATCAAGCTCTATCATTTGGTATATTAATATAGGAGATGTAAATTTTTTCGATTTTCGCAAATTGTCCTTTTTTAGATTTGAGAGATCTGGCTTGTCTTAATTAAGTGTTTTCTGCTATTTTGGGAATGCGTCTTTATCGTATATTATGATCATTAATATCTATTCACTATTTATCTAAGTATATAGGTTATGGGGTTTATTTAGATAAAAGAAAAAGAGTAATTATTAACCGTTTGCTTTCTTAAAGAATCTTTAAGTCTTAAATATGTTTTTATTTTTTAAGAAAATAAAAACAGAAGATGACTGCTAAAAACTCATTAATTTAATTTTAGAAGGAAAAAATAATGCAAATTATTTTTTAACATTAAAGATATGGTAAGGCTGTAAATTATTGTGATGTAGTAAAATATATTTAAATTTTTAATTTAAGGCTTAATTTTTGAAGCATTATTTTGAAGATTCTTTCAATAACATAAATAAAATTTTAGCATCAAAATCGTCTTGAAAGAAAAATAATTTGAGTTCCTTAGTAATTAAACAATATAATTAAAAAGATTTTAAATTTTTGTTTTGGATACTACTCGCTGTAAGTACACAAATAAATAAATGCTTGAATCCAGATGCTTGCATTGGAGGAGTGCTACAATTTAAATTACAAAACGAGAGTTCTTCTACTGATGTTTAATGCTCCCCTGGGTATGGTGGCAACTTGTGCGATAGTTGCGTTGAGTATGAGGGAGTCTAATATTTTAAACTAAAGCAAAACGAGTGCGGTTTCTGTCCAAGTGCAGTAAAATATATAAGTACTTTCCATAATGACAATGGTCGGACTAGTACTAGTTGTAGTGCTAATCATTCAAGTTTTGGTTTACTTCAATCTGCGTTCTACTAAGCATAGTGAAATTGGGGTTCTTCTTAGAATTATGATGAACTATTTCTAAATCATGGTCACTGCTGCATCTTACGATCTAGACATCCCATAGGAGCTACAAAATTTTCATATTAATTTATTTATTTTATAGAACCTTATATCAATAAAGGATTTATAAGAAAGTTTAAAATTCTTTAACATTTTATAGTCAGAAATTAAAATATAAACAAATTATTAAGTACTTAGCTTGTCTTTTTATATAATTAAAAAATTTCTTCTAGATTTTCACTTTCATGGGAGATATTTTCGAGGGAGTTACTAACTTTGACTGCTTTCTTTACCATGTAGGTGCTTTTGAAATTGACCATGACTTCAATACTTATTTCTTCAAATCAGTGTTCATGACTATTCTCCCCTTAAAAATAATTAATAGCGATGATGATATACGCTCTTCTGTTTGTTTCCGTTATAAAGTTCAAGAAACTTTAAAGTTCTTTCTTCTATAAATATATTTAAATGGATGACTACTGCTTTTTAAAAATAGATATTGAATAATGTTTTGTAGTGGTGATATTTTCTCTGCATCCAACAATGACTAAGTTCCTATTTGGGCTGTTCAATTGCGTGGAAATAGACAAGGGAGAATATTGGCTGAGAGAGAAACTAGATCTTGAATGCTGGACTGGCAAGCATTTGAAATGGGCTCTTTTGATTGGTACGCCCTCTATAATTGTGTGGGTGATTTCAGTTCCATTGCTATTGCTGCTGATTCTAAAGCAGAACAAGCAGAAACTTGAGTCTTCTTTCATGCTCCAAAGATACAAAATGATTTACTAAGGCTACAAAACGGAATTCTACTTTTGGGAGTACGTCAACATCTCTAGAAAAGTTCTACTTATAGTGATTAATGTCTTCTTCAATACCTACTCCCAATTCTTCAAAGTGCTCTTGTCACTCCTCATTCTCTCATTCATCTACCAAATTCAAAAGAGAAATAGACCCTATCAAAACAACTTCTTCAATATAATTACATCTATATTCTATTTCATAAGATTAAGATATATTGTGATAAATAATAAAGATTGTAGAATTAAAACTTTTTCTATATTAAAGTACAATTAATTTTAACTTTGGATTTAATAACAACTATAATTTATTAAATATTAAATTGAAGTGCGTACTTACTTCAAATTAGATTTGCACTAATTAAGTTACAAAACTTAAAGGATAGTAAATCAAAATGAATATAATATCCTTCTATAATCATTTCCATAACTTAATTACGGAGCGAGATGATGAAAGAAAAGGGTGCTAAATAAATTAATTGGATTATAGTGTTTGTGCATAAGTTTTTATTTTCTAGATCCACACACAAATTGCAAAAAATTCTTTAAATTTAACTCTCTATCGTATGATGTCAATGTTCTTTGAATTTAATGTTCTTACAAAATTGCAACTTAAATTATTATTTTAACTTGGTTCAATAAACAACTATTATAAATATTTTTCTAGCTATAATTGAGTAGAAGGAATATCTAGCGACAAGTTCCATATTTTTCTCATCTCTTTTCCTGATAGAGAAGCAAATTCAGAGTGAAGTAAAGTTCATAGCTATGGGTATTATACTTGCTTTTAATTTCTACTACTACTTGTTCTGGATTATCGGATTTACTGATCAGTCCAAAAATATTATTCATTTAAATAAGCTGATTGTGAAAATAAACTCAGCACTTATTATTAGAATAATTTAAATGTCTTAATATTAAAAAGAATTAGCATATTAGAATAGAAGAATCTTGAGCGTTCTAATTAGATTCGAAATAGTTCAAATATAAATGGAAAATAAACTCGATTTCGACAGGTACCTTAAAAAAGGGAAAGGTAATTGTAAGAGCATTGAAGTAGATTAATTATAGGTAGAATATGAATGGAATAGAGAGATTACTAAAAAAGAGATGTATACAATCTTGATGGGTAAATTAATAAAGACATCTCTAGATTATAACTGCCTTGATCTTGAATAAAGTATTTTTGAGCCTTAATGTATCAGACTTAAATATCATTTTTCCTAAAGATTCCTTAATTATTTTCTCCTCTTTTATTTCACTAATTAATTTTCGTCATCTCATCTTCATCGTCTTCGTTTGAACTATTTCTTTAATTTTTTTAATTTTACAGATGATATTACTATTGCTATTAGATAAAATGCTCAGGCATAAATTAAAAAAGCGTTTTACCTCTGGGTTTCTAACCTAAAAGTCATTCATCTAAGTTTTAACCATCTGAGCGTCAGGTCTTCAATCAAAATCAGAGTTTTAATTTCTTTCAAAAATATCTAACCTTCGATTCTGCATTCATATCCATCTTATATAATTTAAATTTTATAGATCACAAAGAGGATGCAAAGAAAGATTAAAATAAGGAAATGGCTCTCACTTAACTCTCTTCAAAGCCTTAAATGAATATCTCTTCGAAAGATAGATTAGGCGAATCCCCTTTATCTAAATTCAATTTATCTATTGCAGAAGTATTCACTCCTCAAAACACTAAATCCTTAACAATTCAATAGATTAAGAAGCCAGTTAATAAAGTTGGTATTCGTATTGTGTATATATTTAAAATGATATATTTATTTATAATTTATGAAATAGAAAGACAAACACAAAAATTAAAAACTAAAATAAAAGAGAGAATAGGAAATTTAGCAAAATACCAGCAGATATTATTCCGGAATTTAAATCATAAAATGCAGGATCACAAAGGGACAGCAGCTTAATTTATGCCTTCTAAAGCCTAAAAAGCAGAAGTCCTATTGATTAAAGCTAAAAAATTGATAAAGACACTTCTCTTCTCAAAATTATTTTATTAATTAAAACTAACAAAGTGACTAACATTGGCTCGACAAATACCTTCACTACCTTAATAAGAGGTTTAGCTCACACCAATAAGGAATCGCATTGCTCAAATATTTCACCTATAAACTAGAATAGTAAAAGTTTATAGAAGAGCAAATCAGTAAAAAAGAATGACAATATGACTCCCTATAAATTTGTAAGGCATGTTCAGTAGCCGATTATTTTAATTGTAATTTGATAAACAGTGAAGATGTTGAGGTATGTTCAATTGAATATAGTGCTGATGCATATAACTTTAATAAGGAATAAGATATTTGAAATTTTCAGATTATGAATTTTATCTATTTTAAGTTTTACAGATATTTGGCTTCATATATATTTCGATTTGAGGAGTTCGAATAAAAGAGTAACGATAAATGACCAAATTTATCTCTTGAAAGGCTAAGCTAAAACATTACGATCTATATACAATTTTTGGCGAGCTAGGATAATTGTTTAACTAAGAAGCTATTTAATCACGTGGTCTAATCTATTTTAGGGAGTACACGTCATTTATTTAGTGATTAAATACTCAAAGCAAAATAGTTTAATAAGATAAATTAAAACATTTACACTCACACACATAAAGCAATACCTTTCAACCAAATAACCAACCTTCTAACCACCACTCTAATAACTTAAAATAAAATCAATGACAGTCTATATTCAAAGAAATTCAGCTGATTGGCAAATTTTCCTCGACAACTTAGCTCTTTCAACATTTTATTATCTAAGAGCAACAGAGACGTGCTCTGCATTGAGTGTTGGGAACTTATAAACTATGAAGTCGGAAGGAGTCACAAGCTTAAGTATCCAGACCACGTCAAATCCCTCAAGACCTCGAGAGACTACCTCACAGAAGAACTCTTCATAGGCATAGCCAAGGCTCATAATAAGTACTATTGTGATCCTGTTAAACATAAAATTATTGTAAGTTACTAAGACTGAGTATATTGAGAGCCCCTACAAAACTTTACATGGTAGAGGAAGCTGCCACAGGAGATTTAAGAGTTATTCCATTATATTTGGTTGGCATTATATTTAAGAGGATAAGAGGAGTAGTCTTGAATTTTGAAAATGATCAAGTGTCTCTTACTGGAAAAGCTTATTTATTCTAAAGCGATTCAAGTCACTGATTAATAGCCAATTAGTCATTTATTTATGAGTGATCAGACAACAAATGAGGAAGAAGAGAAATCAGAGAAAGTAGAGGAAGTTAAGACCTCATCAGTTATGGATTAGCAAGAGCAACCAAATAGTCTTGACCTGCAAATCCAGCAAGCTCTCCTTCAGAGGAGAATAATCCTCAGAAGCATTCACTGCATGCAAAGAGAACTTATACAAAAACATTTCCAGATCTTGCCTGCTCTCCAACTACTGCAAACTCAGACTAAATTCAGACTGCCACGTAATACTACTTATTTTCATTAATTGGTAAACTTATCAGATCAGTAGTTCCTCCTCCCTCCTCTCGAATTAAATGTAACCACTCATTACTAAAAGCTAAGAACCAGAGAACCAATCGCTCGAGCAAATTTAATAATCAAATAATAATCTTAAAAAGTAGCATCTATCTCGAAAAATGCTAAAAAAATATAATACTCTAAACTATTCTAGCCTTTTAGATATTAAATTCATTAACCATTAATTATTCTGATAACCTATTTTATGAAACAGATTTAAAATTAAAAAAAATTCTAGAAATAGATATTGAGGTCTAGGTTATAATTTGGGTATAATTTATAATCACTCATAAGCGTTATTTTTCTATAATATGCTAATTTATAAATATAATTTAAGTGGGTCAAAAGAGAAAGTCATCTGATACTCTGCTAGACTTTTCATCAACGAGGCATGAAGAGTCCTAGGAAGTCACTCAGACTGACAGTTCTAGTTTTCGCTCTTTAAAGAGACCATGCTTCAAACTTCTTTAAATTATTTATAACCTAACACCTTGAAACATGAAATTCTAAAGGCGTTGGATCTGTAGTGCATATTTGGGGAAACTCAGCACTATTACGTAAATGACATCACCGCATAGATTAAATCAGAGACATCCAACCAAATCAATAAAGAGAATCTCATTCCTCAAGTCAATTATAATTATTTAGTTTGTGGAATCAGAGTCTTATAATGACAATTATAGGTAGAGTATGAATGGATGAGAGAGATTTTCAAAAAGATCTGTGTAAAGATCAGATTATTAAATTTATAAAAAATATTTCTTGAATTAAAATTAGCTTAGAGTACTTTTATTACTATATCAGCTTTGATTTTCACTATTGATAAAAATTCCTTATTTATTTTAAAATATTACTTAAACTATTCTGATAATTAAATTTCTCATCTTAAAAATCTCTTCAAATATTTTTACTACTGCTGTTGATACTTTTGCTATTGCTGTTGCTATTATTAAATATATTTCTCCGATAAAAAAATTTAATTAAAAAAAGAGTTTTAGGGTTTTGAATTTTAGAATAAAAAATGACTAACCTTCAGAACATCAATATTAAAATAAAAATCTACTATTTTATTTATATAAATATATCTTCCCTTTGATTCTCCATTCTTATTCATCCTATATTAAT
>JAJKFJ010014209.1:0-11197 GCA_027382625.1 Tetmemena sp. SeJ-2015 | reverse complement strand
TCTTTCCTTTATGGTCTTATAGAAACATTATGCATGAGATAGAATAATGTTCCATGACTGACAAAAAATTACTTAATTTTTAAGGAAGTATATTAAGAGTGAGATGATATAATTATCGAAAAATTTCAAGACTTTTAATTTCTAACATAGAATTCTCTAAGACATAAAGGAAACCCTAATAATATATACTATATATTAAATTTAATTATGCCTTAATTTTTTAATGCGTTAATGGCACGATATTATAACATAACTCAATCATCTCAATTAAATTTTGTTCGATATATTATCTCTCCTAATTTTTGAGCTGCAAAATTTTGTCCTCCTAATTTTTTGACTGCTCATATCTCAAAATAGTAATCCATATTATTTATGGTGATTAATTCTATGAAAATAAGAAAAATTTAGTTTTCAAAATATATGCAGAATCCTTGCAGTAATTTTTGAACACTACTAATTCTTTTTATTTAATTTTGATTGTTAAAGAATTTAAAATGATCAATTCCACATTAAGATTCCTAAAATATAAAGCTCATCTCATTAATAGAATAGCCATAATAGTCCTCCTTCTTATTATACATAATTTAAGTTTATGGCTCTTTCTTTTGACAAAATATTCTCAGTTTTATAAAAGAAAAAATTGCTATTTTAGAATATATTTTACAAATCCAATCTTAATTCATTAAGTTTTCAATAATTTCGATCTCAAAATTTGAACCTTATTTATAATAAATTAATCTTTAATTTTATAAATGATTCACTCCATAATAAATTTAAAGTTCACAAGAAATAATTGGGGCAAGAGAAATGATAATCTAAAAAAATGTTGTAGTAGAAATCTCAAATTTACAAAGAAAACATAGGAAATTATCTATCCTATTAGTTGATAAACTGATCTTCCTTAGAACTATGAAAATATGTATTAAAATAATATTATTACATTGTAAAAGTTGATGAAGTTTAAAATAGTCATTTCCAAATATAATTCGATAAAAGACTATATCGCAAAGTTATATCTATAGATACTGTCTAACTTTCTTATTATTCTTCTCATGCTAATTTATAATTTAGATCAGAAAATTAAATCTTACATATTCTTAGGCTGATAGTACTTCGTGAGTAAATAGAAAACAGGAAATCCAAGCAGTCCTGTTGTCCATAAAATGATCTTTTATTTGTACTGAATCACAAAGACTGTTCCTTCAATTCCAAAGTTGTAAAAGTTTTAGTTAAAAGGCTAATCATTAAACCATGAATTCTTTATCATCTAGTTAACTAAAGTCTAAACCTTAAAAAATTATCTTATTTTTAGAAATGTATAATATTAAAGTGAATTAATGTAGCCATATAATTTTGATAGATATTTTTAAAGTGTAAAAAAATCTAGGTAAGTATATAAAACAAGAGATAAAAAATAATTTTCTTTTACTGAAATGCGATATCAGCACTCATAATGGAATTATAATATTCTTACTTATGAAACTCCTTTAATGCCAAAGTAGCTATGAATAAATGAAGTGGCTGTCTCTGAGTTAAGTTATAAAACTACAATTATTGTTTCCTTGGGATTGAAAATGATAAAGCTGTTTTTAAATATATATTTCAATTTTTTGATTAAATACTATTTTTAACCTAAATTCAACCATATTTAATAAAAGTTTTAAATATAGTGATAATCTTTACTTTTAAAGATATTACTATGTTTATTCATCATTCTTGTCTACTGGTATGATATTGTGATCCCTGAATTAACAAAACAAACTGTCACTTTTTTGTAAATATCGACTCTGAGGTTGATGGAGGAGGCTTACCGTTTTGAAAAATGTATACTTTGGGAAAGAGAAGATATCAAGGCTCATAGAATTCGATATCAATGACAGTAGTTAAAATTTTAGCAATTCAATCTAATTTACAAGTCGCAATTAAATTGGGAACTGTGAAGGGCATCATATATGCTCTTATTTTAAAAGCAATTTCTATAGGTAAAGAAAAAATACGTTTGATATTTAACTTCCATATTAATAATATCAAGCGCAGCAACAGAGAAAGTTGAAAGACTATCTTTTAGAATATCTGGGAAATTAATCGACATCAAGGGCATGTAGTAAAGAATTTAAAGAGTATTTATCAACTCAAACATTTAGCCCAGAGATCCTGACATTTTATATGATCTAATTAAATTTAACATCAACAATTAAGCCACAAAATTAACACTCAAGGAGGACTGGAGTCCAATCTAAACTTGCTCTTTCGCCTGATTCACCAACCTTAAAGGTAATTGTTTTCATAATGAAATAAGTCTTACCTTTTTAAATTAGGATTCTTAAACAAAAAGATTAAATTTAATTGGATCATAGTATTCACTCTTAACCATCGAAAATGTAGCCTTGTTTCCATTAGCAGTTAAATAGTTGTAATTTGAAGATTAAAAATGAACTCCGTTCTTTAAAATGACAATTTCAAGCGTCTATAAAATGTTTTTTTTTTATAGTTTTATCTTACATCTCCTTAGTTAATAGACTCATATAACTAAAGTTATAGGGCAATTACAATTAGGTTATAAAGGAATAAATAAAACGAATTGAGAAACTTATCTATGCTGACTCTTTTTTTCGGAGAGTATGTTCTTTATCTATAGTCCTTTAATTTATACTTCTCATTTTTATTGTTCCTTCCTCAAGTGCCTCAAACCCATCTCATTTAATCTTACCTCAATCTCTGTCAGAAGTTATCATTTTCTCCAATGATAGTATTGAAAGAATGAATGATGTTACGATAATGTAAGAGTAAATCAATCTAATTATACTTGCATTCCAAATCTCTATTTTAGGATTCATTTAGCCTATAAACGCATTAAAGCTAGATTTAAATTCAAACGCGTTCATCAATATTATTGTCAAATAATAAATGGTTATTTACTAATGATTAGCAATAAAATCATCTCTTCTCTCCTCAGTGGGAACATTTCTCAAACTGTTTCTCCTTCTTTTCTTTCATGTTTATTTATTGAATAAATAAAATTTTATTCTATTAATCTTAAATTAAACTGTAACCTTGGTTTAGAAAAATCACATATTGTTAATATTATCAATCACTTATCAATTAATAGTATTTAACCTATAATAAAAAAAAGTTGAATGTCGAGACAACCTGTTGAGTTAAATTAATTTGAAATAACTCCAGTCCATTATAAGTTAGAGTCAGTGCCATCAGTTTTTGAGATTGAAACAGATAAGTCATTAATTTTATTTATCATTGTAGGATAGGGTTTTACTTTCTGCTAATACTTTCTGATCAAAGCACACTGTAACTAGATTGGTTTTGGTCACACGCTTAATATAAGGCTTTGGAGATTTAGTGTAAACACATGGCCCAGTTTTATTGCAAACGAAATTTTCTTAAATCTTGCATAAGTTGCTGCAGCCATCCCCACTCACCGTATTTCCATCATCGCACTCTGTCCCTCCATAGTTAATAAAGTCTCCGCATATCTCTGTACACTTGCCATTCACGAAGGGCATTTTGAGACCAGGTATGCTATCACATTCAATACACTATGACTGATAAGTATAGTAGCCAAATGCACAAGAAATGCAATTTGAGTTGGAAATACCAGTACAAGTTTCACAACTTATATCACAAGCCAAGCATTTTAATTGACTATAATCAAAGTAGGAGGATGAGTCGCAATTAGATGCTGTGCAAGAAGAATCGGATGACTAAATAATGCCTTCATTGCAAGAGTAGCACATGTCACTACAATAAAATATAACTCTCTGGCCCCCAGCATTCCTTACAATAAATATAATAAGGATGGCAGGGCTCGCAACTTTACAGTCCTTAATCATAAAACTTTTGTTCTCCGCAGGACGAGATGCAATTATACTCAGGCTTTAATATAAACAAGTCATTAGAGTCATCCTAGCATCCCAAACAAACTTTAAATAGGTTTTTAAAAATTCACTTCCGGAGAGTTGATGTCACATACGCATTTACCATTCTTGCAAGAATAGCATTTTAATTTTTTATTAGATCTTCGCTGCTCATATTTTTCATTTTATAAAAATATTTTGATTTTTAATTTTAAGTATTTTTTTGTAAGCATAAGTTGTTTAATTATTTAGGATCATTAATAGTGTCAATATAAGGAGAGGTACCTAAAGGGCAGGTAAGGTAGCATTCTTTTTCCAACCTAAACATCTTAGCAAGACATTAATCGCAGTTGTTTATCCATGGCTGGTTACAAGTCTTACAGTACTTGTAGCAATCAAGATTATATAAAATATTATTAGAATTTGTAAGATAGTAAACTATATTAGCAAAGAAATTAAATTTTAAATATATATTATAAAGTTAACCTTAAGTCGTAGAGTTTGTAAAAATCGAATTTTAAGTAGGATGAGGGACACAATCGGATGCTCTAGGACCAAAGCAAAAATAATTTTTTATTTAAAATATATAATCACTCTTTGGAGTTATAACATGAAGCAGAGCAGCTGTTATATTTCTCACAGTGATTATCAATTTATTTAAAATATCAACTAGTTACAAACTGTTGTCCATGCAATACAGAAAATTAGTGGTAAATTTCACAACTGAACTGTCTATATGATATTCACTCACCCAAATAAAACTGTTTCCACTAGAGGCTGAAATTATTGTTATAATATTTTATATTATGTTTATTTTATTTTACTTAACTGTTGCAATAACTTTTACTATATAACATCAGTTGTTTTGGAATTAGTTGCAGAGTTAAATAGATAGTCTCCCCCACTTTCATCCAATTTGTAATACCCTGCCAAAATAATATCGCTAAAAATTTAATAAATCGATGATTGGTTAGTTAATATAAAAAGAGAAGGCAATAGTTTGTTGTAATTAAATTGTTGTAATACCCTTAATTTGATGGTTATTAGAAAAATAAAATGTTTTTATGAAGGTTTTTTCTTTAATAAATCATCTTCAAAGACCACCTTAATAGTAAGAAATAAATCATTCAATATATTTTATTTCTAAAATTGATATAATAAAAAATTGAGTAGAATATCTTTGAGATAAACCAAAAAAGCAAATATTATAAAGATATAAAGAACTTTGAATTCTTTTATTAATCGTAAGGTACATATTTTGATAAAAATTGAGATAATTTAATAGCCCTTAATTAGCCAAATTAAATAATCTTTATTGAAATTTAAATATTAATTCTATAATTAAATAAAGTCTCAGTTATATAATGTCTTTAAAAATTTGGAGATCCTGATTCTTGGAATGTAATCCATAATTTTCTATCCACTAGTCGGAAATATATGTACTATAGTATTAAATTTCCTAAAATAACATTAACTTTATAGTATCCTTACTTTTAGATAGACAAGCGATCCAGAGGGAACTCCAAGTGGATTATTAGTAGCATTTTTTATTAGGAATCGACAAAATTTATTTCCCATATCTCCAAAACTGAATTCAAAGTTTAAGTTTGCAAGTTTGAGAAGGCTCATTTGATTTTATACAGAGTCAAAGTAAACGATTGAAACTTCACTTGAACTTAATTCTTCACAAGCTTAAATAAATATGGAATTAATTTATAAAAGATTTGATAGTTTCTTGAATCCATTAATTCATTATCAAATTGTTCACAGTGTTGTCTAAAATGCAAATTTATATTATTTATCAACATTTTAATTGTTATGTTTATTTGTTAAGGTTTAAAATTACTTTAGCCTGCTATTTGAAAGTAGGTTTGCGCATCTACTAGAGATAAGTAGTCAAACAAAGAGTTAATCTACAGTATAATTCTCTTTTCAATAAAAGAATAAAAAATAATTTCTACCACCACACTCAATTAGTCCATCAGCTGCATATTTGTCCAAAAAGATATCGAGAAACAAGTAGAGAGAGATTGAGGCACTGTGAACTCCAAACCATCTATTAACTGAAGAACTCTTTGCTCCCCTAAATATAATTATAATAACTGAATAATTCTTACTCTAACAATATCCTTTGCTTGAGTATTTTGAATCACCACTACACAGATTAGTATTTCTTATAGGATACTAAATTATATTGTAAATATCAGGGTCAAATGTAGTAAAGGTCCCACTAATTAAATATAAATTGATTCTCTGATTTTGTCTCCCATAGGCTCGCTAAATGGATAGAGAGCAGCTAAATTGTCATATTACAAACCAAAATTCTGAGTCATCATGCTATGGAGAGTTTGTCTGCTCTAACCAACCGATCTGTAGGATTTAAAGATCTTAATATTCCTTATATATCCACTGAAAGTGGATGATGATGCTTATCCTCCAATATAGAAAGATGTATATATTCTATATTTAATTGTTTAATTTTATCTATAATAGTTAAATTATAAAGTTAAAGACGAGGGAGAGGTCGTGAAATGGGACCAAAGCCAACTTGGCAAGGAGAAAGGAGATGAGCAGTGGATTACAAATTTATAATTTCACTTGGAGGCTATCTATACTTTTAATCCGTCTTTGAATAGTTAACAAAGATTATTTTAGAGATAAATGAATTATGGCAAGTTGAGTAGTTGAGGAGATGAGGACTTCTCCCCAAGTTGGATCTCTTGACCCTATATTAAGTTTCCTCTCTCTTATAATAATAGGGTCCACAAGGAGTAATGATAGTGGTGGTATACTGTTTTATAATGATCTTGCGTTTCTTATTGAAAAAAGCTCCTTGCCAATGGCGGTTTTTCAAGACATACCTATAGACTTATTTTGCATTATGTATTAAAATTATATCAACTAACACATGGGAGCGTCCTCGACCTACCAAAAACCCCAGTTTATTTTTCAGCATCTCATACTAAATTATAAAAGAGATTTTTAGCGAAGATTTCTCAAATTTTAGCGGTTGCAAATGCTTCCTTTCTAATGGTCCATGTGTCACCACTCATGAAACGCTGTTGATTAATACATGACTCCTCTATTTCTTGCTCTATATTTACGCATGTGCCTTTTATATCCTTTAGAAATTTTTTATTAATTTTTTTTCATTTTTAAATACTAAGTTATATTTTATCTCTGAAACAAATGACTCAAATTCTTATATTGGTGAGATATTTAATTTAAAATCAAATAAATTCATTGAATTAAATAAAAATAAGACAAATATATGACAGCTAAAGTGCGTCAAATTTAATTAATGTTTTCACCTTCAATTAAACATGAAATTCTAAGAACTTTTTATCCTTTCAGCTTTTATGTGGGAGCTCTCATTTAAGAGTTAAAAGCTGCACAAGTTTAAACTGAAAGCATATTTTTAAAGTTAGACATTGTGCGCATCATATTTCTCTTGAGAGATACTGAGGCAATGATTAAAGAATAAACTCATATTAATTTTAGATGAGCTATCGAACAAACTGCTTATCAGAGAGTGTTTAAACGAATTTAATTAATTGACACGAAATTACAGCTCTCCTTTTTCTTTTTTAATAAATTACTGCTTTTATTTAATTTTCAACTTTAATGTTCCACTTATAAGAATAGGCTATAAAGCACTTTACTATTTCGGAATAGATTTCTACAACATCTCATTTATTAAGATTAAATATTAAAATAAAATTTTATGCTCCCCTTATCTACCCGACGGGAGGGTACACAGTTTGGAACTAAACTTATTTGCATTAATTTTTAATAAGTAATTTATATTTGAGAGTATTTTATGTTTCTATAAGTTATGATGAGCATATTCCTTAAACAAACTACATTTAACTTACCCTTATATGTAATGACCAAGTTTATAAGCACAAATTAATTTATATGTCATTTATGGGGTACCTTTATTCTAAGCAACAGGAGCTAATTTGTAATTTTCAAGCTAAACTCTCTATTTAGCTCTCTGGCAGTATCCTTAAGCAGCAAATGCCGTTTATATGAAAGAATTAATAGCAATTTATTTTAGACTTTTGGAAGTTGAATAATTTAAAAACAAGGTTATAATATTCGCAATCTTGTCTTATAGGCGATCATTGAAGTTATGTGTCCTGTTGTAAATCATAAGAGTTTTTAATTAGAGTCGCACTCTTCACACATTAAAAAAATTGATGCAAACCTTCTAAAGCTCTGGCGTAATTCTATATTTATTTTTGAGGTTAAGTTTTTCATTTTTAAGATCTAACTCATAAATTTAAATAATTTACTATAAGACAAATAATTCATAATTAATAGTACAATTTTAGAACAAATTTTAAGTATAAATTAAGACTGTGGGATTCATAAAGGACTGTCTATATCAATAATTATTTATAAAATGTGTAAACTTCATTATTTTGATAAATTTAATCAATGCGAATATTAATATCATATAAGATTTTCAAGAAATCAAAAAGTTTAGGAATATAATCTTACAGCATAATTCATTTCAAACAACAATTATACTTTACTTTTAATTAATTTTTATTTAAATTAAATTATAAGATAAAAAGGAGAGCGAACTTATTATATCTTATTTTCAATATTGTGCACATATTATCTTGAAAGGTACAAAACTCTAAATTAGTTAAATATTTTACTACAACTTCTTATCAAAAGATTTAATACAATCTTGAAGCGAGGAAAATTATGAAAACAATTTAAATATACTTATTTTTCGCACTTAGTTATAAGAATTATAGCTGAGAATTTAATTAAAAAAGAGAATTAAATTTGATATTAAATTAAAATGGAATAAATCAGCGACAGTTGAAGTGTATCCAATTTGAATAATTATTACATCATTCGATTAAGCATTAAATTCTAAGAATTTTTCATCCTTGCAACTTTTGTGTGAGAGCGCTCAGTCAAGAGTTATAAGCGACACAAGTTTTTGAATTTTTTAAATTTGAATATAAATGATTTGCGCTCACCTTATCTCACGATTGAGAGGTCTACGAAGATGATTAAAGAAGAAACTCGCTTTAATTTTTGATTGTCTATCGAACAAGCTACAGATCAGGGGGTGAATCTGTTATTTCAACTGCCACGAAGTTGCAACTCTCCATTTATTATTTTAATCAATCACCGATTTTAATTAGAATTCCTACTATATTGGTTCTGAATAGAAAATTGTTTTGGGTATAGATCTCACTACGTTATCAATATTTATATTACTGTAAAAGTTAATCCGAAGAATTACTAAATAAAATTTGCTTGTCGATGGATTGCTTGGACACGGCACTAAATAAATTTAAATATTTTCTACATAGAGCCTTGCAAAATTAGGTGCCATTTAACGTTCTTTAGATTTGAACTTTCTAGCTGAATAATTATAAATTATATTTATTAATATCTGATTTATCATTGAAAATTAAGATATTTAAAATAAATCTATGATTTGCAAAAGTTTAGAAGGTATAATTTGGATGATTCATATCCAGCATGTCTTTTAACTTATTTTTATACTTATTGGAAATTTGAGTACGACTGGAACAATCCAGCTATTATAAGAGACTCTGCTATAAACACCATAGGAACTCCTGCAATTGTAAATGCTAATTCTATCTGGAACGATATGCCTCTGGTGTTATGTGACAGAGATTACGTCTATAATTCTACAACTGATTCCTGTTCATCAACACTAACAAATTCATTCTATACAGTTAATTATCCATCTGCTGTGGGTAGATATGTTGAAGTCTTTTCCACAGGAAAGGACTATAAATATAATTTAAAATATAGGATGTGATAATCGATATCTGGATTAAAATGATTGATAATACAGGATATTATCTTACTGGAAACCATCATGAATGCTAAATTAATATATAATAAAATTCATTAATTAATCACTTATTAAATTAAAGGGCACGAGTTTTTAATTTTGAGGAAATTTGATAGGCAAAAGCAATTAGAAGTAAGTAATACTTAAAGTTTTTTTAAGACTGAAAGTAATTTATATTTGATAGTCTGTGAATTTCCCATATTAGTTTATTAAACTATTGATATGGACTGCTACTATCATCTCTGGTCTCTTTAGCAAAATTATTATCAGACTATAGTTAATTTAAAAATACTTAATAAGAAATGATGCTGTTCTTAGTCAAAATAAATAACAGGACAAGTATAATTTGAGAAGAGGATAATTAATTTCAATTTTCTAGTGCTCTTAAACACTAAAAGATTTTATAATTAAGTATTTATCGAATAATTTATTAAATATAATTAGTAAGTTTAAATTATCATACCCGCTAACTCTCAAAATAATATTCCTTTTAAGTTGTTTATCAATTTAATATCGAATTTATTAGTGTAATGGAAACTTAACCAAAGTTATAGAGTCATCAATCATATTAGAAATTTAATTATGAAATGATGCTAAGATTCTCAATTAAAAATAGTTCCTGAAAGTAAAAGTTAAGCAAATTTAAAGTAATTTCCTAAGTTTAGTAGCAAAAGAATATAACCTTAATAATTTAAAAACAAAATATTCTCTATGTTTTAAGAGTTCCACAGGAGTCTTAATTATTAAAATAGTCATTTAATTATTTATGTTATGGAACTGGATGCGAATTTAGTTTTTAAAATGGAAATCTATAATGGAGAATAAATTTATTTATAATGAGATATCTTGACAACTAGAGTTAAACATTGATCTATTCAGGAGTGGATGCTTCAAGATGGAATTATTTTCTTTACTATGTTAAATATAATCTTAAAATTAATGAATTAAAATTTATTAAATTCTTAAGTTGTAATCTGCTCCTTAGGGTTTGCTAATTCTTAGATTTATTCTTTGAAACATAAAAATTAAAGAATAAAAACTGATGAATTTTTAGATGATTTAATTCCTGATTAATAGAATTTTGAAATTTATAATCATGGATAAGTTGGCAATTACTTACTTTTAGACTCCTAATTGAGATAATTTGAAGCTTTCCATATCACAATTTGCTAATTCAGTTGTCTTTAAGTAAGAATTTAGCACTTGAGTTTCTCTGATCTTTTTGCTAAATTATATTTTATTTTTACTCATTTAGTAAAAGTTAGAGAGTAATAATCAAGCAACCTATGAAACCTAACACTCAGTTATCTGAGATAGAGGAAGCAGGTATAAAATTCAGAGAATATGAGACAGACGTCAAGGTCACCTTCCTTGAAGACTTTAGATTGCCTGTTTAGGGTTAAAATTTAGCATGATTATAAGTATTAATAAAGAAATTAATTATACACAACTTATTTTCACTTTCTTA
>JAJKFJ010014204.1:0-11201 GCA_027382625.1 Tetmemena sp. SeJ-2015 | reverse complement strand
GATGGGTATGAGTGCTGCTTGCGTGGCAGGTGTCCTCTTAGTCAGACTGGCGGGGTCTAGCTCCCTTGGTAGGTTCGGAAAACTGAGTTTTTTGGAGATGGAGGAGGATAGCTTCACCAGCAGCCATTCTTTTAAAAATTAACGAAATTTATAGGTTTAAATAAGAATAAGAAAGATTAGAGCACAACAAGAGCTTTTATTTGACAGTTATTTTCATTTATATTCCTAGGTATTAATTTATCAAATATGAGTATAAAATCCTCAATATAATTTAAAAGATTATCAATCCTATTAGAATTCAATTCTTTATAGTTCCTAATTTTTAATATACATGATTAAGATATTTGCGTGATTCATCTAAATTAAAGCAACACTAATTTAATTAAGGCGATTATGCGTATCTTAAATTCCATTTGGGATATATTCTGTCATAAATAGTATTACGATTTTAAATCTTTAAGAATTTGTTGTGAAAATTTAAATGAAATGTTGAATATCGAATTACTCTGTATGATTAGTTAATTGAGATAATAATTTATATTGTATTTTTGAAGATGGACCCTTCTCCTCTTCTTTTATTTCAACAAGAAGAGGAGAAAGTTTAAGGATTTTTTATTTCCAAATTTTTAAATGTATACACTTATTTACTCACACTTAAAAGCAAATAAATTAACTACATTAATCTAATTTAGATAAATTTTTATAAGTATCCCCACTTACTCTAAATTAGAATGCAACAAAACTATTTTGTAAGACTATTTTTACAAAATCTTGATGATTTAAAGGCATAATTAATGATTAAACGTAACAAGCATGATCTGATATCATCATTCCTTAATGTCTAAATCGCAATATTTACTTTATTTTAAAGTGGACTTATAAAATACCTTTTGCTTTTCAGTTTATTTTTTAAATAGAAATATGATCCCTCATATCATAATTAAATTCATAAATAAAATATTCATTATTTAAATGAAATTATTGCTGCATTCTATTTTTCTTCTTCTATTCATTCTAATTAGTTTAAAAGCTCAATATAATTAATTATTTTAAAAGAGAAAGAAAATATTTATAAGTTCTTTAAATCTTATACTAAATTAATTTAAAAGGAGAAGAAATTTTATCAAATCTATCCATTTCAAAAGATCTAATTGTAATAAAGAATTTAGCCATTATAATTTATTTCTTATTTTAAGAAAGGGAAATAAACTCAACGTAAACTATTTGAATTTAGCAAATATGATACTCATATTAAAGCTCTCTCTTTTACGAGAAATTTTGACTGAAATTCTAATTTATTTACAGCCTCATAAAGGTATAATTACAAGGATTATTGATCTTAATGAATGTTATTTAACATATAAAAAGTCGTCAAAAAGAGAGAAGAAACTCTAAAATATTTATAACGTTATTTTGAGAGGAAGATATACCACAAATATTGCTATGAATTTGCAAAAGGAATTAAGGGGAAAGCAGAGCATAATAATTATAATTATAAAAATTAATCTTAAAAGAAAATATTATAAAAACGTGAAATAATTAAAATTATGATATATATCTCACAATTTTGGAAACCTCTGGTAAAATAAAGTAATTGTAAATATAATTTATTACAAGTTATGAATTAGGCATTTTAAATATTTATAAACTATATTTAATTAATTTTGTAATTTAAATATGAATATGGTGCAACTACACAAGATAGAAATAGAGGCACTTAGAACAATATAAAAAATTAATAATAAGGGAAATTTTATAAGCAAAAAAAATAATTAAAAGTTAAAACTATAACAAGATTAAATACTCATTAGATTTTATATTGCAATTTAATAATTAAAACCGATGCTCTTAACCTTATAAAAATATGAAGAAATATTTGACTTTATAAATTATAAAATTTTATACTATACAATATCTTTAGAATTGGTAAATATAGATTTTATGATTTTGTAACTTTAAATTTTTAATCTATTTTATATGGAAATTTAAAAATGATTGTTTGATTTTAAAGCAAAATTTTAAAACAATACTATTTGTTGGATAATGATAAAATGATCTTTTCGAGACTTATAAATATTGGAGATGATTTATTTGAGCTGTTGTCTTTATTTTTTGTCTGATCTATTCTTGAAATAATTACATATCTTAATTTTTTAATACTAAGAGGAATAATAAATGCCTAATTAATCTTTACCTTTATTTGATTTTATCTATATCTATAAATTATTTAATCATAATTTATTAACGAACATATTTTATTAAAAGAGAAATACATTTAATTTAAATATATAATATTTTAAAAAGCAAAAGCATTATAAATGCGAGGGTTTGAAACTGCAATTAAAAAATTTAAAATAAGATATATAGTTGAAATTTTCTAAGAATAATTTGAGTAAGAGCTATAATAATATTTCTTCCATAAATTTGCTTAAATTTGAGATAGCTATTCCCTTATAGCCAATTTTCCATTTAATGAGCTCAAAATTATAAAAGGCTTACCAGAATATGATTTGCTTATGGAATTTAATATAAGGCCAAAATTACTGAAATATGCATATAAAAGCGGCAATTAAACCATAACTTTTTGAATGATAAGAATTATTATGAAAAGGAAGACTAGATTTATTTAATGAGAGCTTGAAATAATTTTTTATGATTCAATTGATGGTGGTAATTCAAAATCCTTCTGAATTAATTTAATAATGACTATGAATATAAAATTGCAAAATTTAGATAAATCAATTCAAAGCTCTCCTTTAATTGATATATTTCTGCTATAATTCATATAAAATGAAAAGAGTATTTATATTTTTTGTAATAATTCATTTTCATTTATAAAAAACATTGACTCAGAGATAGTTCTCAAATATCACAATGAAATTATTTTTCGAAATTAATTTTCGAGAAACAATATGACAATGTATAATTTCTATTATTTATAAATTCCAGAGCAAAAATTGCCCCCATTTAAAATACTATGAAGTTACTTAAAATCTATATTTTTTTAAAATGATTATAGCAACTGATTTAAATTAAAAATGGATATTTAAATTATCTTATAACTTAGTTTCCTCTTTACTTAAAATTAATTTACTAAATAGACTAAGTTGATATTAATCTTTCAACTTTAAATGAAAAAATTAGACGAAACTAAATTTATTATCATTATTTATTTTTATATTAAAAGCTAAAATACATGACAATATTATTAATCATAATTACTAATTAAGTCCAATAATTTCTACAATAATAACTCATAGAAGATAAAAAGTCTTTAGAGATATATTTTGTAATATTGAATTTAGATCTTAGCTCATTTCTATTTGATGAATGCTTTATTTAAGTGAAGACTATGAAGGACCTGCCTAAATCGTAGAAAATAAATTTTTCTAAATCCTTATTAGAAGAGAAGATTGCGAAAAGAAAAAGAACGTGCACTTTATTTGTCTCACTGGCTGGAAGCACCAATATAACATCAGCCATCCCAGATTCCATGTAAATTATAATCAATCATTCGTCAATCTGAGTTAATTTTTGTTTTAGAAAATACCCTACTCGTCTCATTCCAGTGGCAAGGAGCTAGATCATTTCGTAAAAGCAATCAGACCTGGAAAGTTGATTTTCACAGTACCTGAACATGGGCCTCGCATGGCTAAAGCTAAATTTAACTTTCAAAAGAAGCTCTTGACCTACACTGATCAAGGAAAGGATATTCACGTAGATCCCATTGTAAGAATTAAAAATGTATGATTCAACCATATCTTATAGATTCAGCAGCAGAAAATCTCCTTTTAAACTGTGAGTTAAGTTCAGCAACAGAGTTCAGTGACAGTTTAGGCTACTCATGAAGATCAGGCTTAAGTATCTTTTGAGTAAAAGATCTAGCTGATCAAAAAGAAAAGTACCTTTAATAAGAAAGAATAGGAAGATAAATCGAAACAGTTAGATGCTACAGAAGAGTTTAAATAATCCGAAAGAAAGTTTGCTATTGTAAAATCAAAGGACAAAAGCCTCTCGAGAGAAGATGGATACGAAGATATTTATGTATAGTGGTATTATTCTAGTATTTTTATATTGAGGAGTCAACTGTGATAGCAATTAGACAATCTAAAACTCAAGTATCCTAAATGTAACAGTTAAGTATATCTCAAGCTAAAAAGAAAAGAAAGTTCAAGGAGATAGATGATGACAGCTTGATCTTTTGCTCGGACATTCAAAGTCAATAGTCTAATTCAATGCTAGTCAAGAACTCACAAAATCTATTTAACCACACCCCACAGCCCAAAGTAAACACTCCACTTTAAGATCCAGCTAATAAAACAAACCAAAGTTTTAACTTACCTCTCAAGCAAGAGAACGTTAAAAGATTTAAGGTCAATCAGCCTTAAAAGTCAAATGCTTAGAAAAAGGCATCAGGAAAGACTAAGATTTCCTAGTAGTTAAGTCAAGCTACAATCACACAGTAAGGAATCAAAAACTTCTTTGCAGTCGGGAAAGTCCTTACCTCAGGTATGGTTTAGTCAACAGAAGATTAGCTTTCTTAAGATCAGAATAAGGAGGAGGAAGAAGAAGAAGATATGGCTTGACAAGCTTTTGTAACTAATTAATTTGAGAAATCATTTTATCATCTCAATTAGATTCTTTTTTTTCCAATTAAAATTGAATAATTATGTTTGAGCCCTCAACGAGTCTCTGAGTGAGGATACCGATCTTGTTCTCAGTTTCTTGCTTGATCTTCTGATTAACTTCATATTGAGAGTAGAAGGCAAGCATGCTTTGTAAGAGCTAGAGAACTTCCTGGGTTGATCCATCAGAGCTGCCACCTGAACCTGCTCCCATCATGTTGTTGTTATTAGCTACTCCCTAATTCATGTTAGGACGAGGCTGACCCATCATAGGTCTGGGACCGCCCATAGGAATTTTATAAATTTGTTTCATTCCCAAAGTAGGTCTTGGGTTGTTCATTCAATGAAATCAATTCTATTAATAAATGATCTCTAGATCTTATAAAATTGGAGGAGCTATGTGCTGGGAAGTTTGAGGAATGTTTTGTCTAGGTGGAGCCATGCCAGCTTAGATTGTAGTCTTTATTTAGTTTCCTTGAGGAGGTAAGTCGAATTCTGGTTGAGTTTGTGGCTGGTTTCTCAAATTAGGAGGCAAAGGAGCGTGAGGTCCGCCCTTTGGATGAGAGATAACTTAAATTTTAATGCGATAGTTAACTTCCAGTATTTTATAACCTGATCAACAGATGTGTTTTGAACAGGAGGAAGAGGTCTTTGAGCACAGAGATATAACCTATGGTTTGACCTGTCTTACAGGGGGAGGCACCTGCTGTTTCTGAACTGGAGGAGGCACCAACTGCTTTATTTCTTCCTGGGCAGGTGCAGCCTGAGTGGGGTTGAATACGCTTGGTCTTGGTGGCTCATTGAAAGATAGGTTATAAGGCACCCTTTAAAGGTGGTTGGTTTTAGCCTGCTCCACCTTGAATGGGCAATCATATTTAGTCTTATCTTTATTGGGGAACTCTAGTGGCTTCGTTGTAGCCAAAGTTGGCCTTCAAAGTTGGATCATAACTCACAGGAGGGATCAAATATAAACTATAACTTTAATTAAAGTTTTAAGTTTACAGTAATAAACTTGTTATGATAGAAGAGCCTGAGGAGTAACCAACTCCTTGAAGATAAAAAACTTAGTTTAATTATACTATTTAATTATAGTTTCAGTGATGAACTGTGGGCCTCTGCTCTGAGCTTGTTCAGCAGCTAGATGATCTTCCTTCTGTTTCTGTTCCTCCATGTTGTTATTGTTGTTGTTGGCTTGGTTGTTTGACTTGGAGCCAGCTCCCAACTCGTCAAAGAACTTAGCAGCACTCTCAGCAGTGATGGGAGCGAAGTCCTTCTGCATGTTCTGTTGCATTCTCTGGGGCTGGGTTTGAGGAGCCTGGTCAGCTGGCTTAGATAGCTTCTTACCCAAATACTTCTCTGCCTCTTAAAATAAAAGAGATTATTTAGATTTTTATTTACAAGAATATTTGTTGAGAGAGGCTTGGACCAAGAGATATTCTTGAAGGGAGTCTGAGTGGGAAACTTAAGATGATAAACTTAATGATTTTTTGCAATTATGAAATCGTACTCTGAGCCACCAGCGTTATCAGTAGGCATGCTGAAGTTGAAGATGGACTTGTTTTACTTCAGATCCCACACCATCACCTTTCCAGTGTCAGTCGCACTTGCCAAGATATGAGAAACTTATCTTACAATATAAACTAGTGAGTATCACATATCTTAGTTCATTCATTATAAAGCCTCCTGATGCAATCAAGTTCTTCTTGTGAGGAGCAAATCAATTCACTTGAATTTATCATAAACAATAATTCCAATTAAACTTGAAGAATAAAGAAATAATTAAACATTTTCTCTCTTATGTTATTATATCACTGAGCTTGAGCAAATCTTTGCTTGATAAGGACTATAACTTTGACTGCGTTGGCCCACTGACTGGACTCCTCCCATGTCTTCTTAACCAATTCTTAGTGAATTCTAGTAGCTGTCTGGAAATCTTACAAAATTATAAAAATTATTAAGTTTGCATCTGTAGAGTTGGCAGCCTGGAGGATTTGCTTAAGGTATTGAAGTGAGATTGGGGAGACAGAGCCCTCAACGAGCTGTTCTATTATTAAACGCTATTAAACCATAGGAGGCTGGTTCATTCCCTTCATCGAAATGTTTCATAATGCCAGCTGGATTAATGGTGGGTCTGATGCCAACTGGTCTGGGAGGACCTCCACCTAAGTTTCCTTAAGAAGTTATTATGAAGGATGTCTTTGACCAAGAGGAGGTGGTCTGACCTGACTAAAATTGCTAATAATCCTTACTCATTGAAAGGCTGAGGAGGGAAGGCACCTCGATCTTGAATTATACTTGAATGGGCCTTGCCTATTGGTTAGGGTTCCATGGTTGTTGAGACTGTTGTTAAACTGGAGCTTAGATCTGGTTTGTTGCACCAATCACAGGGGGAACTAACTATCTCTCATTCATTTAAATTGAAGGAGGGATGTTAGGTCTAGGTCTGATTTAGTTACCTTGCGCCTATTGGTTTATAGGTCTAGGTTGCTCTTAGAATTCATCATAAAGAATATTAATGATGATCTTTATGAATTACTGAAGCAGAGGCTGTTATAGTTGATTATCAAACTGCTACTGTTGCACTAGCTTCTAGTTAACTGGAAGCTGATGTTGCTACTACTGTTAGATTCCTTAGTTCTAGTTGACTGGGAGACTGGGTCTCATTGCCATTCCCATGTTTCTGCCAATTGGTGCACCAAGTGGTTTCTGCTGCTAAGTTTAAGCTTGAGATATCTAGCCCTATCCTCTCTGAGATTACTAACCAGAGTTCTAATGGTGCATTTAGTGCTGCTGCTGTTACTGATGAGCAGGCCCTCCTAATGACTTCTGAACTTGTTGCTGCTTAATCAATAGTAAGTAAAATTATTTTGCAGCTGTTACTACTGCTGTTATTAGTTCCTCTAGGCCTGCTAGCTTTGGGCGATGGACATCTGAATTCTAAGCTTCTCCACCTGGTAGGGAATTGAAGGTCTAGCTCCCTGCTTGTTCCTGAAGGAGTCGGAGTTATATATTCTGTCCATAGTGATAGCTACGTTTGCCTGCTTGGGGTTAACAAAGTTCAGGTACTTCAAACTCAGGCCTCTCAAGTCTTCACTCGTCATGAGCTCAGCCATGTCGCAGATCACCAAATCTTGATCTGGAAGAGAAGCAGTCTGGCGGCAAACAGTCTTGAACAAGATCACCTTCTAGAAGAGCTGGAAGAGAGCCTCGTTGCGGTCAAGGTTCTTTTTAGAGTGGAGGAAGACGTAACGCTTCTTCCAAAGATCAACTACGATGTCAATTGACTGAGACACCATGAAGCAGGCGATGGCTCCGTTGATGTCCTTCTTCTTGAACAACTCATCGCCCAATTCCTACACCATAGATTTCGACTCATCGTTCTCTTGGTAGGAGAGTAGGTAACACAAAGTTTCTTTCCATGTCGATGACTTTGATAGAAGAGCTTCTATACTCCTTGAAATCTTCATCTACAACTGCCTTGACGATGTGCTTTACGAATGGATCCTTGTGCTGCTCGAAGAAGTCTTCCTTGATCTTATCAAATAACTACTGGCCTCCTGCCTCTGCAATCAGCAGAGCCTCAGCAGTTCTGCCAGCCTTGAGAGCGATCTCAGCAGCAAGTTCTAAGTTTCCAATTAGGAGACTGCGCTTAATGATGCCTTCAGCACCCTCGTCCCAGTTGGAGTTCTTGGAAATAGTTTCAGTCAAATAAAGATAGATATACTTATCTGCCTCTGAGAGAGTTCTCTTGGGATCGAAACCGAACATACGCTGCAGGTCATCATACTTCTTCAACAAGATGCACTTCATCACTGTGTACTCCAAAAAAGTTTACAATTAAGAATTAGATAATCGTAAATTACATAGGATAATAGTACGATTTACTAACTAGTAGTGTAATAAGTGCTGGTTTTTAAATTGATTATTATTTATATTCCCTAAATTTTACTTTACTTTTACTTCAATAATCGTAAATGATTATCCATCTTGTCATAGTCGTTGTCTGCTTCCTTTATCTTCTGGTCCAAGACTACAGGTAGGTCAATCTACTCCATAGACTAATCGAATCTCTGAACTCTTTGAGCTATACTCGATTGTGAGGAGACCTGGTGGACAGTCAGCTAGGGACCATTCTTGCCAAAGGTGACTAGCTTATTACCGAAGCCAAATCTAGCACCGCATCTTGGTTAAAGCCAGTTGGGGGCGTAGGCTTGGTTAGTCTGAGGGTTGACAATGGGAGTGGCGAACTGAGTGGCTGAAGTATTTGGTCCCTCTGGGAAGAAAGAAAGGATGGAGGTGTTGCCCTCAGTGTCCATGGCTGCAATCTTTCCTGAGAGAGGCTTGTAATATTATTTGAGACCTTATTATTGGGAAACTCAAGAATCTACTGGCCTGTTTTGAAGTTAACTACAACAGTTCTGTAGTCTTTGGAAGAAGACACCACTAGATTGGAGTCACTGAGACACCATGATGCAGACAAGATACCGTTGTAATCTAAAAATATAAAATTACTCTTTAATATAAAATGAAAATTACTCATATTATATTTTGTTTATAATAAGAGTGAATGGATGTCTGAGAAAGTGGCAACAGGGTAGTCGGTGTTTCTGAGGTCCCAAATCTAGAAAGAAGGGTTCTGATCGTCGTCATTAGCAATCAAGAACTAAGTGGGGATCTCTGGGTTCCAAATAAGGACTGTGTCTGACTTAGGCTGTTGTCTCTGGTTCTGGTATTGCTGGTCCATACCACCATAGTAATCAAAATCGTACTTCTTCAGTCATATTAATCTATTGAGAGAGAAACTTATCTGTTCCAGCTAAGGGAGGTGATCTTAGCTCCTTGTTGGGGCTGACTTGAGCCTGCCTTGAAACACTGGGGCACCTTTATGTTCTAGGCGATATCTTGAATCAGCACCTCAGAGCCTCCTGATCAGAAAGAGAGATAGGATATTCTATATTACGTATTAGATTCTTGTGAGGGTTGAATTCGATGGCGTTGACTGACACGCCTTGATGGACCTCAGCAGCTGACACGCAGCCCTTGCCGATCTTCATTTGTCCGTCCTGCTGTGACTGAAGGATCTTCTGCACATCCCAAAGAGTGACTGCTCCGTCCACCATACCATCAAATAATAATTTGCATTATGTTTATACCTCCAGCAATGAGTCCTTCTGCGTTGTTGTAGTCAGTCCAGTCGAGAGAGTTGAACTTAGCTGGGGAGAGTGTCTGTCCAATCAGATCTACAAGAAAAGGAATGATGAGGTATAAGGGTTGCTTACTGACTCCCTTGTTGACATCGTACTCATGTATTCTGAGTAGACTTCTCTGTTCATCGAGGGACCCAGCCCAGGTGGCAGTCGCCTACACAATTTAAAAAGGAAAGGAGGAGGGTTACGAGTAAGTTCTTGGTGAGGGGGTTTGCGCTCCAGACTGGAATACCGCATTAGTCGAGTGTGCTCACTAGCATGTTTATTCAGATGATTAGGAAAATATGATTCACAAATATAAATCAAATAAGAATAAAAAAATAAGATCTTTATCATTTACAATGTATGGATATTAAATAGATTATTGGCTAGCAACTTTTCAAAGCAGGAAAGATATGATGATGTTGGAATTTTTACTTGTTTCACTTCTAATCTTTGATAAGAAAGGAGAAAATAATTAGTATATCCATTGTAAAATTTATTATAGAGATTTAAATAAGCAGTGTATTTCTCTAAAATGATAAAATGACATCTATATCTCTACAATTAAATATAATCTATTTTATATATTTATAAAGCATTCGCCAGTTTTATCCTTGGACCACTCATCCCTGGTTACGAACTGCTTGCTGCCCATGCCAATTGCGTTCAGCTTGGTGATTCTGTCCTTCAGCATCATAATCTAGTTACAATTTTAAACTAATAGAAGTGTTTACCTTAGTCTTGTGAGTCTGGGCTAAGTTGTGGAAAACCTCTTCCTTGCCTAAGGTGTAGCAGAACAGATGGAATTGAGCGTTCTAGTCCCCAGCCCGCTTACCCTCAATCAGTTTATTCAAAAGTGCAAAGGCCTCCTCTTAAGGAGGGAAGTCCTCATCGGTGGTTGCAAATGTGTTATCAAGATAGAGATAATTATAACTTAATATCTGAGAATATTCAATAAATATATAATCTATCTTGATGTCGGGGAAGTAGTTCAGCATCTTGGGTATAAATCTGAAGTCGCCTGTGTGTAGCACGATTCCTTTAGGTCCTTTGAACAAGAACATCACTGCCCCGGGACAGTGGTTGGCTTCAAACAGAGTCACAGTACATCCTCCTCTCATGTTGTAGGGCTTCTACAAATCCAAAGCCCTTACAAAAGGAGCGAGGTTAGGAAATCTAAGCAGGAGGATAGCTTTAGACTTGACTGAAGTGTAAATGGTGCCCCACTGCCAGTCCTCATCAGCTCCACCATAGTGCCCGTACTCAGTCCTCCTAGTCAATCCTTTCAAATGATCTACAGAAGTATGATTAAGCAAGCCATAACAAAGAGATATAGATTGAAATTTTAAACTAAAGATATTGGGATATTTCATTTTGTAATTTACCT
>JAJKFJ010014197.1:0-11212 GCA_027382625.1 Tetmemena sp. SeJ-2015 | reverse complement strand
AAGCAGTATTTGTGGATTCATCATACAAGAAATGCCCCTCCATAAATGAGTTGTAGTACTCTTTTATTAGCTTCTCGTTATTTTCTCTCACCACGGGAATAATTTTCTTCTGAGGGAGTGGCTTCACGTTGACTCGATTAGAGCGAAGTGAGTCCAGTGGAGTTGGAGGTCCACTGGGTGCTCCGCCCCGGCGGTTGGAGTTTGAATCACTCTCCTTGGTTTGAGGTCCACTCGAGCCATTGACCATGTTCTTCTTCTTAGCCCCGTTAAGCTATTAATTTTAAGGAGTCCTTATAACCGGCAAAGGTGAGTTTTAAGAACTGCTGACCCCAGTGTCTCTCAGTGGAGCAGGTCTGGACTGCTAAGAGCCTTTGCGATTGGGAATGCTCATTTATATGCTTCACTCAGGAGCAATTTGATTTAATTATGAATTAATTTAATTTGCCCTTAAATTTGGTACGATGCTCTCTTAAAATTATCAAAGTGTAGAATTCAAATTAATGCTGATAAAAGATTTATACTAAACTAGGTGTTAGCAGCAAGTTAGTGTATTTGAGTTATTGCTGGTGTGTTTGTTTCATCTTTTATGATTGATATGGTATAATGAGTGTTTATTAATCTCAATGAAAGTATTCATCGTCCTCTTCTTAAAAATGATTATGATAAAATTTCTTCATAATCTTTTATCTTGAGACCTAAGGGGCTAAGAATCAGCCTGGGTTTGTTTCTCTGTAAAAGACTACTTGCCCTTCCCTGAGCTCTAAGCAGTCATAACCTTAATTTCAAAGTTAAAGTTGACCATGTCTTTTACTCTGTGGTGTTCACTCTCTTCTATTTCATTCTCCAGATTCTCAAGCACATATTTAATTGTCTCTTCAGAGGGAGGCACAAAGTTCTCTGGGGTCTAGTTGTAAGCCTCAATTAGCACTCTTATCATATTCTCACTTAGGCGCTGCTCCCCGTAGTTTACGAATTTAAACACTTGGAAAATAGTTAAGAGTCAATTAATATTTTTGAGAGAATTCGAGAGCCAGACAGTAGTCGAAATAGTTTAGTACCTAGTGGCTCTCAAAGGAGATGTTATCGAAGAATTTTTAGTACTTTAGGATAACCTCAATTGCTTTAGGTTTGTCTGCACTAGAGAGGCAATGACTCTTCCTATTGAAGATTCTAAACAGGCACTCATACACGAACTAGGGACAGATTGCGTTTTAAATCTTATAGACTGCTTAGTCAATCAAGAAAACCATTTTGAAGAAAAGCAAACAAAAATTGCTTTTTTAGTGAAAGGGAGCTTATTTGGGAACGAGCATGATTGTCTTTTGAGAATGAACAGCTCCATTTTCCAAAGCCACTTCCTTCAAGAATTCAGTTGTGGTCTTCCACTTGTCAGGAGTATTGTTCTTGTCTATAAAGAGCACGTCTATTTGTCTTTCACTTTCTTGCTCTTTATTTTAATTAATCGATGAATTGACAATATATGAAAGTAGATAAAATTTTCTGTGGTCTTGCAAGCAGCTTTGATCATGTCATTAAAGGCCGAGTCTGCCTACCCCCTAATTATATCGAACGCTCCCTAAAAATCAGCTTCTGGATTTTCTCTGAGGTATTTCTGCTATAGATCTCAATAAACTATCGCCAATTTATGCTTTATAGATCTGTGAAGACCACATCATATGAAACTCTACTGTAAGAGACTTTAACTGACTACCCGCTGCTTACATCCTGGCTTCGCACATTCACTCTGAGCGAGGCCTGCTCTAAGAACCTGCCAATCGTAGTCTTGCCCATTCCTGGGATTCCTGTGGGCAGAAAGATCAGTCTTCTTATTTGTGAGTCACTAGAAACTACCTACTCAATAAAGTTGATCAGGGATTGCTCAAGGCTTTGCAGATGCAGTCTCTTTGACGGGTTTGAGAAAGAGTCACTTGAGAAGAATCTATGATCTCTCTTGTCAGCACATTAAAATAAATTCTTAGACCATCATCTCTATAACTTATGATTAAAGCAAGTATGGTTGATGATGAACTCCTTCCAACAGCCTCTTGAATTGACTATTATTGCTTTTAATCATCTAAAATGTGTGGGTGTACTTTCTCGAGAGTCCAGTCCTCGCCCTCCACTTCATTTCCTTAGGAAACTTGCGCGTTGAGATCTTATCCTTTAACAATCTCACCATCTATAGTATGAGATGGCTGTGCTTCAATAAGTTTTTGCATTTTAAGTTTGCGAACTTAGCAGATTCAAATTTAAAGAGGGAGTCTAATAATATTATTATAAACTAAGGTTGTATCCAAAGCACTCTCAAAACTACAAATAAGATATAATTAAGATTTCTTACCCACCTCATTAAGAGCAATAAATTAAAATAAAATACATCTCACTCGCTTTCCGTTCATAATAATAACATTGAAATTAAAAATGGTTGATAAGAAAAGAACTTATTCAAAAGCTTATTCTATTGGCTTATTATAATTAAATCCACTTTTATTTTTTTCAAATCACTCATTCTTCTGCTTGGTCACCACCTCCGCCACCTCTTTGTGCTTTACCAGCATTAATTTATATCTCCTTATATTCGTCGATAAGCATTTAAATAAGATCTTGCTCTTCTTAAGTGAAACCGCTTTCACTGAAGCCCTCTCCCACATGCCATTTCATAATTAAAAATTAAAGCCAGTGAATGAAAGCTCTCCGGCTATGTAATTTCTTAAAATCTTTGAGTAGTTTCTAAAGCAAGTCTTGTAGAGCTGTGCTGTTCTACAGCCCTGAAACTTGCATCTTTACATGCTTTAGAGGACTTTGTTAACTTTCATCTTAATTATTTTATATTGCTGCACTATCTTATTTGTACTATCTTTTGTATTTGGAAGAAGGTGATTATAGTTTGTCAAAATCTGTTATGTAGCTCATTGCTGAGGAGCACTTCATTTCTACAGCCACGTCATCCCAATCTTAATAATATTATAATATTTTTACTCATTGAATATCTTGTGCCAAATACTCGTATTACCACTTCGATATTTTAAACACATCTGATTTGTTAGTTAATGTGCAATAGTTTATAGTTTTAATAAATTTGAAAGCTTCTTGGTACCTGAGTTATTTATGATTGAGTTCTTTAGTTGAGGGTCCTCTGAAAAAGGCTATGCCACTAAGCATTTTATTAAATTTACACTATTTATAGATATATTTCAATTTTGCTACACCTTATTGATGCATCATGGACCAGAAAGTTCTTTCATCAGTTATGGCTTGCAGTTAGAGTGCCTGAGCTGCATTTGCATGGCAAATTGAATCGCTTATTCCGAGAGAGAATAATAAATGGAATTCATAGTGTAGGTATGTATAATTAATTATTCTTAGAGAGACTGAAGAAGGCAAAAGCAAATTGATAAGAGGTTTGTAATGCAGCTAATTTTGGATGCTAAATAAAGAATTTAACTTTAATTTTAATGAGAGAATATTTATTATCTTCTATTTAAATATGCTATCTAGAGTCGTCGACTAGTCTGCAAGAGCACTTATAATTGGCATGAATTGGTCAACTAAACAACATATCAAATACACAATTCTCCCTCACATACTTTAATACCTCAAAATATAGTTTATGACTTGATTCATTCCTTATAGACTAGGACTTTCGATTTGGTATTGATTTTTGCAATAATTAACCAGGCCTTGGTTTGTATAGAAAGTGGCCAAAGTATTATTTATTAAATAGATGATGATGAATAATAAACAACAATCCATTTTAAAATATCCACATGACCCATTCCGATCAGATTGCCAATGGAAAGCATGGAATTTATAGGGTGAGAGATTAGGCTATCCATTGAAGTAAATAAACATTAAATTTCTTCTAGTATCGTAAATGAAGAGTTGCTAGGAGCGAGAGTATTCACAAGTTTAATTTTCTTCTGACCCAAACCCACACTCATTCTCTCCAATAAACCACCATCATATTCTTCTTCTTTAGAAGTATTTTGATAAAGATTTGAGTTTAGAAGAGAAGTGAAACCAGATCCGAAACCTCCGCTAGCAGCATGATTGATGATAAATCCCTGCGCTCTGTCGCAACTCTCCAGCTCTCACCTGATTAGATCCTCTGTAAGTTCGACCAAGGCATGGCCGACAGAGTACATGGCTCTGCAGTAGTAGCCACAGCTGCCTTCTCTCCCAAAAACCATTTTGTTTGGATCTGCTAAGCCCAAGCTCATTGAATCTCTTAAAATATCAGTAGATGCATTGTCAGAGTCCACGAAGATTGACCTGGGCTTAAATTGACTTGAGTACTATAACTCTTCCATGAAAACACCACTCAAATTGGAAGTGTTTTCCTTAATTTGGTCCATTTCTCATCCTTCTCTCATCATTAAACTATAAATTTCTTTAAGTTTACAATTATAAATGCAGTAGTGAGAATCTATATATTTTAAATAAATAAGGATTAGATATCTATCTAAACTAACTTAAGCTATGGGTATATTTTCATGTTTCAAAATTTCCCTATTTAGCTATTTAAAATTATTATAAAATAAAGAATTTTATAAGTCATCATTTACTGAGCAGCTTAAAACTCATGGTAAACATGCTAGTTTATCTGGTCTCCAAGCCTAATCTAAAATTAAAAATGGTCATATCATTTTAAAAAATTTCTGTTAAATCCCAAATTAGCCTATATTGATTTAGATAATCTCTCTCATTGATAGAGAACAAACTTAATGAATAATTTTATAAAATTTCGCAAAAAAGTTAATCATTCCCACAGGAGAATTAATTATTGTGTCAAGTTGAAGTGAAGAATATGTAAATATCGATTTCTTAATCACTATTTTAATTTTTTCCTCCTCCTTTCTTTATTCTTGTCAAGCGATTCTGTGTACATTAGGATTAGAGACTGCAAACAGAATCTCCTCATCTAAAATAATCCCTATATAACTTTCATATACAAAATAAGTGCATACATTTGCTATTTGCACTTGTTTTATTTTTATCTAGGACCAAGCTATTAGTGTTGAAGCCTGGCTTGGAGACCATGCAGTTGAAACTCAAGCTTTTAATCTCCTCCTTGCAGCTGAGGTAAATGATGTTATTATTCTCGCTCTGGTATTTGATTTCACTCACTTTACAAATCACTCTCCGTCCACTTGCGGTCAGGAACATTACTCTCTCCCTGTCTTAAAGCAGTACCATCTCAAGGATATATAAATACAAATAATGACTACATGCAAATATCAAAATTATAAAAGGACTATCAGAGTACTCATTAACGAGCCATTGAAAACTCCCATTGCAGAGAGGGCTTGAACGATCAATGAACCTGCGAAGTAGTAGGGGTCCCAGGCTTTGAAGAAAAAGTGATAGGAGCTAAAGGTGCTTCCTATTAGAGTTAAACTTAGAAATCTGCTAAAGCGAGGTGAGTATCCTTAATAGTGGTTATCGTAGATCAGGTAGCCTTTTCCATTTCCATAGTTGTTCTCGATGGCTCTTCCAGACACTTATTTCGTAAAATAAAAGCACTTTCCATTCAGGATTAATTAATTGCATTTGCAATAGTAAGTGTTTTCTATGACACTTCGATCAATTGAATACTTATCATATATGTGGTGAGCAGGAATTGAGAAGCTTCTTATTTATAAACTAGTGAAAGGATTCCTGAGGACTTGACTTTGCAAAGAAATAATTTTCTTGCATCCTACTACAGCTAGTTATCTTTTATCTTTTGTGAGTCCTCTCTGTAAAGCTCTGCTTATTATACTAGAGAATTTAATACAGAATCGTCGATCATTTTTCTTTGAAATTGAAGCTGTTTGAGTGCTTGTTGGCTATTCTTTAATTATTTACGTTTTTAATTTCATATATCTCTAAATTTAAAAGTGGAACCTAACAGCTCTAACAGCAGCAATAGCAACAACAAAGACTCTCTTTGGAGAAGTCAAGCTAACACTATTGAGAATGTCAAGGCCAAGATTCAAGACAAGGAGGGCAACCAACAAAACCAAGAGATACAAGCTAGTTTCAGAGAGTTCATCAACAAGCCAGAAATACTCAAAACAATTGAACACTTTTGACTATATCAGAGCCATTCGAGATAGTTAAGACCAAAACTAACTTTCACCAACTATAACATTCAAAAGGATTCTACTCTCCAACTCAAAAATAAAAAGTAAGACTTAAAAAGAAAAGGAATAGCAACCAGAGGTAGAAAGAGTGAGGGTTTTTACGAAAATCTACATATTGGTTGTCCCAACCATTAAAAATTAATTTAAAGTATATTTAATCAGCCAAATAATATATATCACTTTTTTAAGATTTGATCTCTCTTGATTCAAGTTTTGTCAACTCTCTGTCACGCATTAAATTCTTCAGTATATTAGTTTGCAAGAGATTGCATAAAGTTTTTTATTACAAATTCAAGAATTTCTCATTTTAAAAATTTAGACTTTAGAGAATCTAAGATTCTAATTGTTTAAAAATCAGAGTTAATTAAATTATATTATCATATCCTTTATCTAATTTCTTTAGGGTGAGACAACACATTGATAAAATTGAGAAGAATCTTTTCTTTAATGTGTAAATCATACTTATTATGAAATTATATTTCTTTAAAGGTTATCTCAACTACTCTTTGGGAGCTTTAATTTCTTTAAATTCAGTAAATTATCTTTACTGTAGTAATCTTATGTAGATAACCTAACAGAGTGAATCTTTAGATAAAATAGTAATGTTCTTTATACTCGCGATAATCGTGGCTCTTCCTTAAATTAGCAGCATTTAATTAATTTTATTGATCTTGTTTGACTATTCTGCTTATTACTAAACTGAGAGGTCTTTTAAATCAAGAAAATATCAGGGAGAGATTTATAACCCTTCTTAGCAGCTTGGATTATTCACAGCTCTCCAAATTTATATATTATTAAATTACTTTTTTGCGTTTTGTACTTTGTAAAGGGTCTAGTGTTTTCTTTAACCGTTGTATTCCTATCGGATTATCCTCATGTGCAAATATTTGTGCAAATCTACTCCTCACTTATTATGCTAGTGTACATGATTCATTTCAAACCCTTTACATCAAAGAGTTTTTTGAAGCTAGAACTCTTTAATGAGTATTGTTTTTTGCTTTTGATGGGCTTGCTTCTTCCTTATTCAGATAAAATCAAAATTAAAAATTTCGTGATGGATGGAGAAACAAAGTCCAAAATGGGTTGGATATAGCTGTGCTTGATCCTGTTTAGTATCTTGTTTAACTTTGCAAACTTATTTTTATAGTTAACTTGGTACTTACTCTGATGAAGGATATTTTCTTGAAAATCAAGGCCTACTGCAATAAGAAGAAATAATCGTCTAAAGTGAAGACTGAAGATATTTAAAGCAGTTAAGGAATTTTCTTGCCCTCTTAGTCTTTTTCCATTTCATAAAAAATCGATTTAAATGAAATGACACAACCCAACTCACCAATTAAAAAGAAGAAAAAGAGATCATCTCTGGCAAGGAGACAGAAAAAGTATTTCCAAAATTATTCGCATTAGCCTCCACTTACAATTCTTCATAATCCATCATCATCATTCTTAGAAAGATGCTTTAATATTTTTAATCATTTTACTTTTAAAGATTACACCAAGAAGAGTCCACAAAGATTTCTATTATTAACTCTAAAGAGCAAACAGGCATAAAACTTAAAATCCGACTCAAGTCTGTAAAGTCTTCTCACAAAAAAGAAAAAACGGCTTCTGTTATCCCTTAAAAGTCAAGTTAAAATTTTTATTGTAATTCTTAAGTTAGAGAAGAAAGACAGATTAACAAAGCTGAATTAAGTAGTAATACATTTTTAAAGTTATCATATACTCTGTGATAATCCATTTAATAATGAAAATGTTGCAACAAAACTTCCTAAAAATAAATCATATTGAAAAATTTGTATTTTAATTTCTTCAAAATGGAATTCCAATATTAAACTTATTTTAATTAACTTGTATTATATATGACTTTCCAAAAAATAAATTTAACTGCTGCCAAATTCTTAAAGTTTTTTACTTATTAATTAACAATCCGAGTCACCAAAAATCGAACCACCAAGTCTTCTTTCGTTAAAATAGTCGAATTTTGCTTTTAGTTCTGTGATAACTATAATATGTTACTAAAATATCTTATTGTTGTATAAATAAAATCTTTAAATTGGTGCAAATAGCATTGTAAAAGATTACTCTTAATTGATTCTTTTTTAAAAGATCAATTAATAGTTTCTATTTTTTAATTTTTTAATATTTTTTTGAATAAACTTATACAAAAAAAAGGGCAATATTGATTTCTAATATTTATATTTATATATTTTTGGAACATCGATTGTTATCAAATAATAAATAAATAACTCATTTTTAACGTTAACTCACAGTACTTGGTAATATTTAATCATTTATAAATAAATTAGAATTCATGAGGAACTACTCTATAATTTCGTCATTCTGTATTGTCGTGTTCTACTTTCAAAAATATTATTTATATAGTATATAATACTAATTCTAATATGATAAATTTAAACTTTTTCTCATTAGTTATTTTTGTAAATTCAAAATCACTGCTTGGAAATTATAAACTTTAACTTACATTTTATGATTGCTTAATACCCAGTCTGAGTAACTCAGCTTATAAAATGGTGTCAAGTGAGTATATAAAAATAATCATTTTTTAATTTAATTACAATTAAATTTATTATTCAAGGTTATAATCTGCAATAAACTTGCTTTAAAAGTCGATTGCCAAGAATGCTAATTTACAATGATATAGATGGTTAAAGACTTGATTATATATATATATATATATATATATATATATTAATTTGATAGTTACTACAGAGCATTTTCAATAAACCCCTTTAATATAAGTCCTTTCTACGAATATATTGCTGCAGCCGGAGAATTAATTCCGAAGAACATCTATTAAGGCAATTTGAATTTTGTCGAGTTATTAAGGAAAGAGGGACTTCAATTTTTAATTTATCTATTTTTTAATTATGGCTAACTACATTTTCTCAAGACAAATTCATTTGATAAATAAATATTGAGCAATAGGTTTTTTGAATACTGATTAAGTAGTTTTGATTCTTTTGAATTCTGATCAGTTGAAATACGACATAGCTTTCATTGATTATAAATAATTCTCCATAATTAAAAAGAAAATTATAATTGCTAAAGTTATGATACTAAACGAATTTTTCAAATTATCTTATCATAAGTCTTTATATAATTTAATTTGCTTTATAATCCCATAAGATGCTTATCAATTTGTGAATAAAATAAGTATATATTTATAAAAGGATTTTCTAAATATCATATGCTCATTCAAAGTTAGTCCTGATCAAAGAGTTATAGTGCATCCTTCAATAAAGAGAATTAAAATGCTATGATATCTTTGATAATTTTTATAAATTGGTAAAGGAGCTAAAAAAAATAATAAATGTGCTATAATTTTAATTCTTGATTTATAGTACATTTAATGAGTTAGATTTAATATAATAAAATTGTTATTATATAAAACTGATGCTAAAAGAGGGATTTTAAGTAAAGTTTATTAAGTTAAACTTCCTCCATCTGCTTTTGCTAGCTATTCAAGCTTCATAATCTCAGAGGAAACTTCTCAAATATTTTACTCCATGCAACTTCAAAATGGAGGAAGCTTATTGCATTAAATCAACTTACTAGATGGATAGTCCTCATATTAAGTTATATTTTATTTAGACAATTTTTTTATTGAAAACAATTATTATAGAATAAATTTAGAATGATTTAAATATCCTATAAAAATGATAAACTGAAAAACTCTACTTCTTATTTATTCATAACTTGTAAAGATTGACAATCAGGTAAAGAGTTTATGATGAATACGGATATAATTAAATTTACTATCAATACTCATTTCTGTATCTATCTTTTTATCTTGGAAATAAGTATCATTAAATCTTCTTCAAGGGGAACTAATTTTTTAATTTATTCTCAATAAATTTTGAGAGAAAAAAAAGTTATAAAATTGTTTAATGTAACAAAATAAAAGCTGCTTAGATTAATTAAAAATTCTCATTACTTTTGAATCAATATATTACTTTATGACCTTTTTTAATTATAACTCTTAAACTTTAAAGCTAAAATAATTCAACTCCATCAATTTCTTATAATTTAAATTTGGTTCCTAATTAATTCCCAAACCAATTTTTTTCATCATTGAATTTATAGAAAATGAAGTGTATTTATTGTGCTTTTTCTAAAATTAAATGTATAAAGTTTAATGATAAATTAATTTTTTATAAGTTATAACTTTCTCATAGAGTAAAAACTATGAAATTGACTATGATTTAAAATATTTTGAATGATAGCTCTTCAGATTAGATAGCTATATTCATAAAATAAATTGCATGACGATGACTTGTATATAAATCTTCTCAAATGTACAAATTTCCAGAGCATAAACTCTTTGAATATAAAAATCAATGAATTTTATTTATGTAAAGATTGCTCACTTAATTTATATATGATTCATTTATAAAATTATCCAAAAAAGGAAAATGTAGCCCCATATAAAATAAACATTTTTTTTATTGGTTTTAAATATGTTAATTTTCTTTTTTTCAATTAAAGACTTCCTTTCATAAATTTAATCAAATAAATATTCAATAAATGTGAGCTTAAAGATATTCAAATAAGGGTAATTGCACTATATCTTAAAAAGATTTATTAAAGAGGAGTGAATGTCTTGATTGATTTAAAAGAATATTTAAATGAAGAAAAATAATTATTTTTTTCACTTAACTTCCAACGATAAAGTACAAATTAGTTTAAAAATTAAAATATATTAATTTTCAACTTTCTAAAGATTAAATAATTTTTTTATTAATTGGTATAAACTTAAAGCTTTATCTATTGATTTTAGAAATTTAAAATAAAAGTATTTTGTATTTTTATCAAACATTAAAATTTATTAGATGGTTTCTTTGAACACTGGCCTTAGTACTTAAGATATTGATCCATAGCATTTACGCTTTTTAATTTTTAAATAATGTATTTGCTTTCGTACATTCGTTCATTAAGTTGCATTAATTGTTGGTGGCGAGTCTTCCATTTATTAATTTAGTTTATAAAAAAAAAAAGATTATATTTAAGCATTTAAATTACCAATTACTTTATATCTATCTTCTTGATTGAATCTTTTATATATATTT
>JAJKFJ010014191.1:0-11212 GCA_027382625.1 Tetmemena sp. SeJ-2015 | reverse complement strand
ATGAAACCAGAGGAATACTACTAGTGTGAAAGTGAAGATGATGCAATATAATTCGCAACAAGACATTGTAAGATAGACAAGGTATCAGAACCTTTGAAAAAGTTAGTAAACAAAGTAATAATCAAGCGACCTATGAAACCTAACACTCAGTTATCTGAGATAGAGGAAGCAATTAAAGGTATAAAATTCAGAGAATATGAGACAGACGTCAAGGTCACCTTCCTAGAAGACTTTAGACTGCCTGTTTAGGGTTAAAATTTAGCATGATTATAAGTATTAATAGAGAAATTAATTATACACAACTTATTTTCACTTTCTTATCATATTATGGGGTTGTTTTGGGGTTTTGATTGTCCACATTCAATATTTTACAAGTAAGTTTGTAGATATCATTGATACAAAATTTATTGTACAACTTCTATTTGTTTTTAACCTCGCTAACTCATGTTTTTATTTGCTAAATGCTATTTCTTCTAAGATTAAAATTCCAAAAAAATATTGTAAGAATTTTATAATGAATAAATTAAATAAACATATAAAATAATTTAGCATTGTATTAATCCTTAAATGTCTCACTTACAACTATTTTGGTTTAAAAATGAATCAATTCTTAGTATTCAATAAATATTTAGCTAAACCCTAATTACCCAAGGTAAGAGATGGAGTGAGTAGATGAGAATTGTGCATATTTAATTGCACGAGAAAATGCTCAATAGAGTTGTTAGACCTGATCCCTATATCAAAGCCTGATCTGAAAAATGGCTAGCTGCATTTAGTTAACCCAATTATCCCATCGCTATCTCTTTATTTTTCTCTCTGCTTTCTAGCTTTTTGTTATCGCCAATAACTACCTGTCTCTAAATTTCCATCCTCTTGCTGTCCTTTGACTGACAGGGCAGGGTTCTTTCCTGATGCGAAGAAGTTGATGAGAATCCCCTTATATTATTAACTTATATAATTAAAATCTCTAAATCAAACGAGGAGGCGATAAATCAGAGAGCGATATATGAGAGTAGCAAGCTGCTCTTCATCTTAAGATCTCGACACTTTCAGGTCTGAAGTCTCGAGGATTGAGAAGATGCATAGTAAAAGCAACCCCGTTGATGACATCTCTATTCTTGTCCCTCCAATCTCTCTTCACAATCCATATGAGCCGCCACTTTCGCAACAGCATGAAGCGCACTCCTCCACTCGCAGAGGCAGTGGACAGTCTCCTCTCCTCAAGACGGTATGCGCGACACCTCTCTTTCTCAAGTCTCCGGCTCCTACATCTTTGACATGGCCTTTTGGATCCCGCCAGACTTTTGGAATGTCTCATTCCTCACGACTCCAAACCGCTATCCCCTCAGGGCTGTCTGAAGTGACTCACCGGCTGACATCCCTCTATCCTCGAGCACTTCCGGCTCGCCAAGCGCGTGATTGGGTTACCCACGGCACGGCACTTCTCTTTCCAACGGCGGTTTGTTGGCCCAGCTAGCTTTTCTCCCTCATCTCCCCGGAGAAGTGACCCGAGTAGGAGCAAACATGCCAATCGCAGCTTTGAGAGGTCCTTGACCATGAGATGAGTCCTCGAATAGATGCTTAGCACAGCCTTGATGAAGCGTCTGTCCAAGCCAGAGAGCTAAAGGAGGAATATACTTTAGATTCTCTCGATGATCAGGTCATCATAGTCGGTGAAATGCAGATGTTCCTCAACTCATCACAATTAGGCGAGGGCTTTGCTCTAGCCGCCCTGAGTTGACACAACCCTTCCAGCTCAACTTAGAGACCATTCCTAGGGGGATCCCAAGTTTGAAGCTGTCTAATCTCCTCAACTTCAAGAGGGCTTCTAGCCACAAATGAGATGTTCAGGATCTCATTGGCCTCTCCTACTCGACTCAGCCCCGTCTCTGCTTCTGGTGCGCGATGAGTTCTAAAAATTTTTCCAGAGGGCTTTCGGGAACAACAGGGACATATGTACGTGGCTCACGCAGAAGCTGCCACCCTACTTCGAGCCATCTTATTAAGTTAAGCTTTGCGGATGATCAAGGCCTCTAAGGGCTCAATCGCTGCTCTTTAGCGCCATCCTTACACAATGGAGCAGGCAGTTTGCTGAAGTATTAAGAGGCCTCCAGACTGGATGTGGAGGGGAGGGTATCCGAGCTTCTTCCTTGTTCGCTGCCAAAGCCGCCCCCTAAATGGAGGGAGCTCCCTGGCTGCCAAATGCCAAATGCCCAGAGAGGCTATCACGCTGCCCAACATCCCCACGTTGCCTATGGCTCTGGCAGTTGAGAGCCAGATCAAGGTTATCTCTCAATCATAGCAAAATCACATCTAATCAAACAGGGTCGATCCAAGCCTCACCTCGTTATGGCGATTCTATTTAATACCCCGTCCGACTCCAGTCATCAATATCCTCGCCATCGACGAATAAACCCGTCCATGCGGGAAGCTAAGCGCATGGATGTGGGGGGGCTTTCAGATGACTCCTTGGTCCAGTGGCATCAAATTCTCCGCTGACTCACTCCGAGGTTTTGGAAAGAGAGGGTGTTAGGGCATTTAAAATTAGGCTATTCAGCGATCAATCAGAGTCTATTATACCACCTACTGAGCCGCAGATAATGACTAGAGGGTTCAATTTCAAATGCTTGCTTCGGTGGGATGTATGGCGTGGCCTCACTGGCGTGCTTGATATCGTGAGTTGCGGAAGATGGGAATTCATTTTATCGGCTCCATCTTTGATGGATAGGAGCCTCCAAAATATAATTTAATATCTACCTGCTTGTAGGTACAATTAAGCACTTAAAAATTAATAAACTTACTCCATCAAATCATTCTACTATTAGGGAGGCATCAGTAGGGAGGGCTAGCCCTCATCGTTCATCACGCATCTCTCGTGGAGTTGGAGTATCAGCTGCTTTTACCCGAAGAGATCGCCTGCTTGGTCCTTTAGTAGGCCAATCTCATCCCTGACACACTTATTCTCCTGCATGTTTTGGGTCTTATACTTCGAAGCAATAGGTATTTCCTTGATCTCCTAGACCACGAAGCTGACCCTCCCTTTCTAAACTACGGTAAAATTATACCACTATAGCTTTTACAACTAAAGGTGATAGAGTTCGAGAGAGTGCTGGCGAACTCTGGCTTCATTATTACCAAGGAGTTTTTACTCTCTTCTAGCCTCTCTCGCATCACCTGCTTCGCTTTCAGTATCATATGGTTGATTCCCTCTGTTTCGAGGGAGATCAAGAAGTCCGTGATCCAGGTGGAATCAATCTCACTGTGTTTGTTTGTACTTTAGGAGCGACACCAGACTCTGAGCGTAGTCAAGGAAGTCTTCGGCAGTGAGGCTGTGAATCTGGGGCACAGCGGCGACGATCAATTGACTACTCTTCAAATTCTATCACTTTTAAGGAGCAAAATTTACCTCCTTCTCTCATGTGAGGATACTTCTAAAGAAGTAGATGCTAGATCAGTTGATCTTCTGGAGGTAGGCGCCGCACTCTTGGGACAGGAAATTGTAGAGCTCCTTCTTGCTCTCAATCTTTTGCCTGACTTAGCTTACGTGAATTCGCGTGAGTTCTCTATCATCGTTGCGTGATTTACTGGCTCATCGTTGCGTGATCTACTGGCTCTTAGAGGTCGCCTTGAATTATAATCTATAATATTATTTAATATCGGCAATCGAACAAATATATTTCTCTCAAATATGGAAGATCAGCGGCACAGGCTCGAATCTGACTTAACTTTTCATTATCCCCAGAGGAGAAATAATCCCAAGCCGATTTGGGTATACCCCAAATCAGAGGCGGTATCTTTCGACCGCCCTTGAGGGCTTCATTGGAGGAATGTGAATAGGAGCACAAGCGAATTATCCTCCTCGAGAAGACCTTGCGGCCATATCATAGTTGGCGAGGGGTCTGACCTTCTTAAAACCTTGCCCTGATTGATGCAGTCCACTCTCGGCAAGGAGACGGAGCTCGCACTAGCTCCCCTGCATTGAAAGGCCTAGCCATTGTAGATCATGGACCATCGTTTTCAGCTCGAGTTTTCAGAGGCTGAAAACGCAAAGCTTGGCCTCCTCACTTCATCGTAGATAACAGAGTTGCGGGCATTATCGCAACATCTGCGCCAACAACCATCCCTGTTGGATGGGCAGAGAAGGCGGGAATCACCCATTAGGCTGGGAAGGTAGAAGAAGCCCCTCATGCTTTGCGTACCCTCAGTGTCATCTTGGATATCTAAGTAAGTAAGTTTAGGCCTCTATTTTTATCAGTACTGAAGCCCGTCTTGAAGGTGCAGCGAGATGAAGCGAAGATCATGAGGCTCAATCGCCAGAGAGCCGGGCTGAGAGATTGCATCAAGCATCTGCGTGAGAAGAAGGGCTGCTCGAAGACGTCGTTGATGATTCGGTTCGGTCTCAAGCTCCCCGCCCTTTAAATACTTCTCAACAGCAAGGACTGCGTAGACCAACGGACCAGCGCCTCCGCCCTAACGGGATAAAAAGGCAGTGACGCCTTGCTGATGCAAACTGTCAAGAGGAGACGGAGAAGGAGCTGATCGTCTCTGCTCTAGTCCTAATATAAGAGTTGTATGGCTTGCAAGGTCAGGGAGTCTCAATTCCCAGACTGAAGAGGATGAAGAAGAGCATTCTCGGGTTATCCTACAAGAAGGTCTATACTCTAGACGTAGGGAATAAACTCCTCAGCGAGTCTACTTTAGCGGTAGCTCGCAGAATCTTATTTCATACTTGCTTTCAGCGAGCAGCGCCTCCTAATCAGCATCGACGAGATCTCTTTGGATACGCAGTCATACTAGCTTAAGAAGTGGAGCGTCTCTAGAACACGCAGCTATAACGACAGTCTCCAGCGTGTCTAGTGCTTGAGTTTGGTAACTGCCTCATTTAGCGATGGGCACCTGACCAACGCCATTCCTCTTGCCGCAACAATTCGCTTTTGTTCTCGAAGTGATAGCATACCTGGACCAGGAGGGCCCCGAGTGGAGAGCCACCACGAGCATCCTGCTTGATAACGCCACCTACCACCGCAGCCAGGAGACATTACTAGTCCTCGCTTGCTCCAGTTATCGAACATCTACCTCGGGCCATACTAGCTCCAGCTGGCTCCTGTAGTGAAAATCTTCACTTCGATCAAGAGGGATAGCGAGGCCAAGTAGCCTGCCAAGAGCAGGGAGTAGTTCGTGACCTGGATGCAAGAGCATATCGCGGCACTTCCCTGGGGCTGGATCCAAGCTAACTTCTTGAGCTGCCTCTCTTTCTAGCTGGAAGCCATGGAGCAGCACAGACTATGAGGGGCCTAGGCTCCACCTCGAGCCAGTTCTGCCAACTACCGACTAAAGTTAATTTGATCATGCCATTCAAGCCTCAATTTATCCAGCACATACATACTATTCAATACTTCCCACACCAGAGAGCTAGAAGCCAGCCACAATGGTCGCTCTCTCGCAGTCGTTCAGCAATGCCTCACACCTCCAATGACTTGTAGGCAGACCTAAAGACAAACGTATCGGTTCTCACGGGAGGACTGGCTATGGAGAATTGCACTCTTTCCGGCAGAGAACTAGACATTGTAGCCGAACCTCCACCCCTGTCGCAGAAGTGGACCCTGCTCTCAAGCACGATACCTGGAACGCCGCTCCATCCAGTTCCTTGTAATTGCTGAGGCTGGTGAACTCTTGAGCGCCGGTGCCGAGTTTCTGCAACTGGAAACCCGCAATCGAAGCGATTGCTAGCCTTGCTCGAGGCATAAGGACTTGGAGCATCTTTATCTTATGGCGAGTCGCCAAGAAGCTAACTTTGCTACCGACTTGCTAGACTAGCTGCGTGGTAGCGTTTTAAGAGGGCCAGTTTGGCGATAGCAGCAAGGCTATCATTTAAGGCAGCTCAAATTATCCTGCAGCTTGCATGCATCACATTAGAAATAGTAAGCGTCTCACTCCTCAAGGCTTTATTTTAAGTACTGCTTCATCCTGACCACGAGGCTTACGATAGAGGACGAGCATGAAGTCTCTTGTGGCATCCCTTCTCTAGGGCCATATGATCCCACTTTGGATAGCAGGCTTGGGCAAGTGCGGCAGTCCTGGGTTGAGCCATTAGCGAATGCACTGCCTTGCACTTTGGGAGTAGAGCTCCCTTCAATCGAGGGACACACTCGGGGTTTTGATCAAAGTGATTGGACAGAGGTTGACCTTCTTCAGTATGGGCTCCTCCAGGCACATCGGATGTGAACCTTACGAAGAAGAGCTATGATCTTCCATGCGCTGCAGGGCGATGGAGGGAGCTTATTGATTCCCAATCTGGAGGCTGCTTCAGACTCTGGATCGGGAAGGTCTTTCACAGATGCTCTTCCAAATTGATCTTAAATGTCCACCTCCTGTCATGGCTGATTAGTGGCCCTCTAGCGATGTCGAGACCATTCTGACTGCCCCTGGGGATTGGCCTCCTTTGGCTAATACCTGCTTATAAATTGATTAAGAGAAATAAATGAAAGTGGAAATAAAAGCATCTGCAAGAGCTTTCCAAGCTCCAATAAGCTATCGAGAGCTGAGAAAGTCGATATTATCCGGTGGCGACTATGTAGGCCTTGAATTACTTGATCAAAGAGGATGGTCAGAGTGCTTGTTCCGATGCTCCCTTTTGGATTGATAGCGCTGACTAGAGCCCAGCTTCAGAGAAGAGTGTAAGGATTGAATCTCAGGAATTTATAATAGAAGGAAAGCTATCGCTACTGACTTTTAATGGCTAAATTGGTCCTGTTGCCGAATATTTAATCTGAGCTCTGAGCTATTTACAGGAATCTCTAATTAATTGTTCATTTCGCTGTTTTATCTTTATTTTAGTGACAGCATGACGGCACAAAGGACAGACTTTACTGTTTTAAAGTGATGCTCTGATGCAAGCCCTATGAAATATATGAGTTCGGCTGCAATCTTAAAATTTTTAAATTATCTTTAAATGCTTTTTATTAATCAAATCTTTATTGGATAAAATATTGAATTATCGTAATTAAAATAGATCTTTTTATTACTTCCAATCTCAGAGATCACTGTCAAGTTTATCATTAATCAGCAGGTACCATCAAACAAAGTTATAAAATATTAGTCTTAAAAATTTAGTATAAAAGCATGTTACAGTTATGCAAATCAATTCTAGATCAAACTGGCAGAGTTCTTGGGTGATCAGAGCATAAAGATTGGTGAGCTCTCAATACGTAAGTTTGAGTACAAGTAGCAGTAGTTCTCTCTGAGCTTCATTGCTGCTATCAGCTAAGACAATATAGTGAGCAGCTAGATCATAGAAGGAGTATTCAATGCGATTCTCTTTGAGAACTTCATCTACAAGACTCTGAAGAGCATTCGCAGTGACGAGAGTTCCTTGCACAAGAAGATCGTTCTTATTCTGGAGAATGCAGTCATTCATCGCTTCTAAGAGGTACTTGAAACAGCCAAGCGATTCAAAGTTGTAGTGCTCTTCAAAGCAGAGTACTCACCATGACTCAATCCTATCGAACAGCTCTTCGCATTTGTGATGCTGCAGCTTCGCTCACGCAAGATAGCTAGAAAGTAAGATTAAGATTATCACAACTAATTATGATTCATATTGTCTAGTATATTGTAGAGATGTCGCAGAAAGACCCACAAGAAATGTGAACAATCTCTTTGACTTCAAATATATATGTAGATTTCTAAAAGTAAACAGCCTAAGTTTAAGAGAGAAAGATAGAGATAGAGAGATATCCACAACAAATTTAGAGCTCTCTCTTAGAGTTTCATTGTTCGTTTTTATATAACGGTATATGTATAAATTTTTATAGCAAGCCCTTTTTGCTTGATATATCTTTTTCAAAATTTCTTCTTAATTTTGCTTACTCTACTAAATTTCATGAGTCTCTCTATATTATGAGCGAAAAAGTAAGTTTAGGTCAAGATCTAGCTGAAGGCAATGAGGAAAATTAATATCTATAAATTTCTCAATATAATTTAATTTTGATTTCAGCCTTAGTTCTTAATCTAGATATCCAGCAATTAAATATAAAAAAATTTTAATTTCTGATTTCAAAAATAATTTAATCTAATTAGACTATATTCTCTGGAATATTTCTTATAAGATCTGGAAAACTAGAAGTATCAATGATTTCAAGACAGATAGCACATTAAATACGCTTTTTCCTTTAGGTCTATTATTACTCTCCTTAATCTACTCTCTCATAATATGAAGCATTCCTTTAACTTTGATTCTGGTTATTATTTTTTTTTGAATTATTAGGATTATTTTACACCCTTTGAGTATTCTATTCTGTTTATGCTGGTGTATGAAAATCATTAGTAGGTTAATTAGGTGCTATTTATTGATTCCAAAAAAAATCTGAGCTATCTTGTGAACAATTTTCTATTAAGCATACCATTGGAATTACTAGAACTATTAGCAAAAACCAACTAAAACCTTTCAAAGCAAAAATTGTAAAAATATGAGCCATTAAAAAAATACTCATAGCTAAGCTGAAGAAGCTAAACCAATAGATTTCAACAGTGCCTTCACGTCTTAGACCCTCTTTTAATATAAATTAAAGTTTTAAGGATAAAAATAAGATATAATTAAAATGAATATTATGTTTTCATCTTTGTTTTTTTTAATTCTAGTTTCCGTTGACCTTTCTTCAGCTGCCGGCCATTTGTAGCATGTTAAGGCAGTCACAGTTGAAAACCAAGTTTAAATCAAAGTGGAATTTATTTGAAAAGCCGAAGTTAATTAAAATTAAACCGTTTAATTATTGTGTCACACACTAATTAAATAAAAAATTAACTTTCAGTGATTGGTACATTGGGTCAATTAAGGCGTAACCGGTTATAAAAATCACACTCTATTTGTACTAGTGTACTTGTGTGCTAATGAATTAAACAGACGACCCTCTATCATATGCTTACTATGGCTTACCGCTAAGTCTCGCAATCTCTCCTCTGTTACCTCAATCAATACCCCAAAATATAATAAGAAAGTGAAAATAAGTTGGGTATAATTAATTTCTTTATTAATATTGAAAAAATGGTATTGATTTCGTAAAATTCTTTATTAATCTAAACCTATTCATTGTCTGTTGTAAAGGAAAGGCCTTTACTCTAAGTCTAATTTCTTAAAAGACTGGCAGTTTTAATTGAACTCTAAAGTAATTTTAAGATAATTAAGATACTAAAGTTAATAATCACAGAGGCTCAAGGCTTTCATTCAATGCAAATTTAACTCTAAAGAAATATAATTTCTGAGATCTAGAAAAGTTTTTGAAAAAGTTTTTGATTGCTAAAAAATTTGACATTAAAAATAGGTAAAACCTTGTCAATTGAAGAAAACTCCATTGCTGATGTAAAGAGAAATAAGGGGCCCTGAGTCCCCCACCGCACGTGCGGTACCAAGACCGCACGTGCGGTACCAGAACCGCACGAGGGCCCGTACCGCACATACTATAAATTTTTTAGGAACCCTCCATAAATCTACATATAACAATTACTCTAACGCCTTTTAAAGTCTAGAACGTATGAAAATATTTTCAGAACTAATGTTATATCTATTTTTAATAAAGTTAACTGAACTTTCGGGGGGGGGGCACAGAAGTGCACCTCCCCTCCTTTTTAAGGTCAAAATCGCCCAAAAATCGTCAATTTAGGCTGAAATGAGCCAAAAATGCCAAAAAATTAAGTTTTTTTGGCCTTCGAAATTTCCTTGAGGGTCAAATTTCATTATTTAAAATTTTTTAAAATGATCTATTTTTTGTTATTATGTCTAATTTTGATGAATACTTTTATGTTTTTGGGACTCCGTCTCCTTTAAATGACTGAGTCACATTTTAACTCCTATATATTCTTCTTCAAAATAGTGAGCCTAAGAAATTATGATAAAAAATAGTTGGAAATAGTTCTGCAATTAATTTCCAAAAAGTTTAAATGCTATTATCAAAATCGTAAATAAAGCATGCTATCTTATATAAAATAGAAAATTAAAAAATTAAAAGCGACCGAAGAAATTCTTGCACGAGTTCCTAAATACCAGACCGAAGCTAAAATAGGGATGAATCATACTCCAGCGAAAGCTCCAACCACAGCTATATGTCTATAGGTTCCTATGACTCCTGCAAAAGAATGTCTAGGAACTAGACTAAAACCATTAGATGGAAAGCTGAACAAACCCTCACAAGTCTACTTCAAAGACTTGAGAAAACAATAGAGTGAGTTAAGGCTGAATTCAGTCACAAACTCCCTATTAAATACCAACACCTAGAATACGTCTACTAGGAAACATGGAACTCACTTATCAAAGAGCCAATAGCTGAAATAACAGCGATGCTCATGATAATTTCCGACGACAGAAGATTCGTCGAAGAGTACATAGTTGACAACGAAACCCAATCATACTTTATGGGTGCGATATGGAATATCTGCATTGTCACAAACATCAGTCTAAAATTCAGGGAAAGAGATAAGATAGAAAATATCAGAGACGCTCTCCCATCCACAACAACTGGTACGAAAATTTAAAAACAACCTCAACCTAACCTTATACCCAAAAACGTCGAAACCCAAACAGAATACGACTAATGGTTCAGGAGAAGAGCCAAGACCTTCAAGGACAACCCCAAGTCCCCCACCTCTTCACACACCCCTAGGAAACCATCTTAGCAATAGATACCACCCCCTAGGTAATACGAGAAAAAAAAAGACACGAAAAAATGAGACTGACTATTAGATAGACAACCCTTTCTAACAATAATAATAAATCATTAAAGTTGAGATTGATAAAGGTGGATCCAAAAGTAATAAGATCATTTATAATAATTAAAACAAACCCCCACCTATCTAATAACCACGACCCAAACGCCACAAACCTACGGATGCAAGAATGTCTGAACCAAGCCATGGCAAGGTCATGGCAAGAAACGACTGGGAAAGATACATAACCCAAGTTGAAGACATCATACACGTGGATCTCAAATTCTCCAACTCCAAAGCTTACGAGTCAGCCACTAAATAAGATGGATCAATAAACAAAGTACTACTTAAGATATGCGGCAAGGCCAAGAACACCATACTCATCTGGGGCCAGAATGCTTTCAAAGGAAGGTTCCTAAAAATGAATGAACAATACTTGACGGTGTAAGCCTCAATGAGAATAGCGGACGGATACGGATTCAGAATCCTCCAGCTACTAAACAAAGAATTGAGGAAA
>JAJKFJ010014182.1:0-11221 GCA_027382625.1 Tetmemena sp. SeJ-2015 | reverse complement strand
AAAGACCCATTCCAGAAAACGTTAGACCCTACGCGGCCAAACTTACAGCACTTGGTGGAGCAGCCGGCAGGCCACCCATGCACAGCCAGTCGCAAGTTTCTTTTAAACCCCCTCCATACTTGATGAACACCCTCAACTCAGCTTCATAAGCAATGAATGAAGATGACAAGCAAACTCTGAGTCAGAAACCCTCATTATCACAACTAGGAGGAACGATCAAGCATGTGAAATCAATGTCTTCGGAGGGTTTTATGAAAACTTAAGAGAGATTAGAGTTTTTTTAATTTCAGAATGCATGTTAAGATTTCAAAAGGGCTAGGAAGATGACCTAGCTCGGGCTGAGAGTTAAATAGCTCTTCAAAATATGCAAACTATAGACTTCCCAGGTCAATAGAGGCCTGGAACTGGTTTCGATGGAATGTCAAGCGGAATGAGAGGTGCTGGAGGGTAGATGGGAAAGTCCATATCTAATCCTCAATTTACCACATTGAATATGGCACCATATTCTAGACCTTAAACTTAAGCTTTTGGCTTCAGTAAGCTATATTTTTCAAGACAGAGCATGCATTTATTGTTACTAGCATGCTATGCTTAGCATTAATTTTATGGGACTTTGTTTAAACTATTTTTTTTATAGGAGCCCAAGTATTCCAGCCTGATCCTACTAAGAATTATTTTAATAAACTTTTGAACATTGATATTATAGAAAGTGGTGAGAGCTTCAGAAGAAGTTACGGGGGGGGCCTTTCCTCGTCATCCACTTTTTTCATGAAAATAAGAAAAATCACTGTCTAGCCTAAAATTAGCCAAAAACACCAATTTTTTAGCCCTAATTCAATTTCAGAGGGCTTATAACGATCATATTCTTTAATTTAGAAAACATTTGGAGCCTTCGGGAAATATTCATTTATAATAAATTAAATTTTAAAGGAATGGCAATATTAGGATATTTAATTCATTCACAAGTTGAAGATATCTAAAAAAAATAAAAAGTACTCTAAACCACCTTATCACAGTTATCGAGTCTTTTCAATTTAGCATCCTTTAATAGCATAATCTGAGCTAAAAATATATCTAAGTCAACTTATTTCATTAAATACATATTGTTCTTTGATTGTATGATTAAAAATGAAATTTCATGTATTCTTGATTTCTTTCAAAATATTCTAAAATTGAATATCGAAGCTTTTTAAATAGTTGTAAGCATGTTTAAAGGAAATTTATCTCATTTATAAATGTCTTTTGTAGCATTCATATTTTTTGTAGTTAACTATTATCTTATATTTTGAAAACATATATTTTTATTCAATAAAATAAAGTCTTTATTCTATAAATTTCATTAAAAATACAAATTTCTGTCTTACTGATTCTAAAAATTAAGCTCTATTTTCTAAATTAAAGAATATGATCGTTATAAGCCCTCTGAAATTGAATTAGGACTAAAAAATTGTTGTTTTTGGCTAATTTTAGGCTAGACAGTGATTTTTCATATTTTCATGAAAAAAGTGGATGACGAGGAAAGGCCCCCCCCCCGAAGTTACATCTATAACAGGAATTAAAACGATGACTGCTCTGGGACCCTCTGGAGCCATGAGGCCCAAGACTAGTACCTAAGATCTCCTAAAGAAGAGAGCTTAGTCAAACAAAGCCATGAAAAGAAAGATTATAGGTGGTCGCTCTGAAACAGAAGACAAGAGAAGATAGATCATCCATCAGATTAGAGAGGAGGATGAAGAGAGAAAATAACAAGCTCTACAAGGCTCTCCATCGAGAAAGCCAAATGAGAAAGTGGTGGCAGGAGTTCAAGAGTTCACTGATGAAATCCTCAGATCTCACTACCTGATGCAAAAGATAAGGCAAAAGGAATACATAGGTCCCCATAGAGAAAGCATGGAAGTCTTCCCAGCACTCATGCAACATGTTCAAGAAAGGGACATGCAAAGGCCTACAAGCTCTTTCGAGCAAATGAGAATGTCAACCCCACTTAATGGTATGCCTCAATAGGAGAGACCAATGACTTAGACTGGAAGTAAATTCTTACAGAGTACCATGCAAAAGTCTTAGGCTAAGCCCTATTTCAACTAGAGTAACAAAATTGCCTAAGAAAAGATTGAAGAGAATCCTCATGAGGAGGAAGCTGATGAACTAAACGAGTCTAAGAAAAAGATAAATGACAAGTCAGCTCTTCAATAAACTCAAGCAGGAAAGCCCAACCAGTCATAGCTAAACGTCAATAAGTGGAATGATCTAGATAAGTTAATTACTCTCCTTTAGAATCAGCCTGATGATGATGGTTACTTCATTTATCTAAAGCCAAGTGAAGTTGGTGACCCTTATGATCTTCAGCCCTTGATAGAGCCCGATGCAAGTGGCAAAAATCAAATGGGAGGAGCTATCTCAAAGAAGAGCTCTCACACTTAGAAGACAGAGAAATTCTTCACTCTATCTAAGAAGGGTATCACTACTTATATCAACGATGAGCCTGTTGAGTACATATCACTGACTGATTGGCTCATAGAGCGTAATTTCTACCAATAGATCTCTGATAAGAGGTTCTTCAAGCAATTCAGAAGATGGAAGATCATAAGGATGTGGAGGAGAAATATCCTGCAAAAGAAGAGAGAGGAAGTCAAGAACAATCTCTCTGAGAAATTATTCATGCTAGATGACATATTTGGACCAATCCTTATATTCCACAGAGAAATATGCAAGGAAATGGAGAAACTAAGAATCATTGATCTCAATCAACCTGGTTAAGAGGTTCTCTTAATTTATGATTCATTTATTTCGTTTTCTCTAGTTAAATGACTTTGCTTCTAATCAGACTAAGCAAAGGGAGTTAATCGTTACAAAGATAGAGGAGGCATCTGAAACTTGCAGAAATAAGTTCAGATTCGGAATCAATCAAGTCTTGGAGGACTTAAGACAGAAGATAAATGACTAAAATGAGGATGAAGAAACTCAAAAAAAGGATTATGTAGGAGGTAAAGCAGGAGGTGAAGGAGCTAAAGAAAAGAAAGGGCTTAACTCTGATCCAGTGTTCGAACAGCTGGGTTTCAAGCATAATCTCAAGTATGGACCAAGAAGCAAATTAAGAAGAGCATGTTCCAGATTCTTGAGATTCTCTTATCTTCTAGACTTCATCGCACTAGAGGCTCTCTCAAATATCTACACAGAATCAGTGAAATCCACTTGCAAGAAATTAAAGACACTTTCATCTATCCAACCAGATTACGAGCTGAGACCTGCAAGATCTGCATTTGGCGATTAACCAGCTCCAAAGAAGGCTGGTGGAAGCTCCTTACTTGCTTTATTCTCTGTAAATGGAGTGTTTGAAGAAGGTGATATCCCTTAGGAAAACATTACTTTCTTGATGATCGACAAATATGATCCTCCTCCTGTTGGAAGATCTAAGGAAGAGGACTTTGATCCTACTGTGCATTTGGAAATCTAAGATGAAGATGAAAACATTGAGGAAGAAGAGGCAAATTTGCTCGATGACGATGACGCAGCTAATAAGGTACCTAGAAGAAAGGTAAATAACTTACATAAGCTATGGCTCTCTATCAGTCCTCAGAGAAGCGATTTCTCAAGCTTACTTAATGCTTGCTTCCAAGAGGGTCTATACTAAATTTAAATACAGGTGATTTAATCTAGAATGCTTGAAGCACTTTGAAAGATGGAGCAGACATGAGGACTTATTACCTTATGTGAAGGTGCTTGAGTCCTGGGACGATAAGGTTTGCGATGAGTGGGATCCACCTGATGACAACAATCTGAACTGTGATGACTGGCTGTAAGAGAACTATTGGTTTATGAATCAGTCTGAGCTCATCAACCGTTATCTGTGCGATGCCTTTGAAAACATTAACATCTTCTTCACCTAGATAGAGCCATTCCTATAGGCATATTGGGAAAACAAGTAACTAGGAGGTTTTGAAATAATTGAGAACGAAAGACTTAAGAATCCGACTGATGTCATTCCTTTGTTGCTGCAGAGATTCAACGATCAGAAAACTAACTTCGAGAATATGATCCCTCAGAACAGGGAACTGGGAATGATCAGAATTAACTTGAATGAAATAAAGAACCACCTTACTCCTTCACCCAAGGATTGTCTAGCTAAGCTCAAGAGAATGTAAATTTGTAATGGATTGATTATCTATGTTGCCATTGATGGTAAAGAGAAGAGTAGACCACTATAAGCAGTGGCTATTAGCTCAAATTCAGAGCATCTCTTTCTCACCCACAAATGTAGAGACCTACGTTAAACAGATCTAGAGTTTAGAGTACATCGACAAGAACTATCAGAGCATCAAAGACAAGATAGATGTCAACGTGCAGATCTACAACATCTGCCTCAACTTTGAGATCGAGTCCAAAGAGGAGAAGAACAAGAAGTTCGTTGATGAGGTATACACTATCATGAACAACCTCAACTAGGCTATTGGAACTGCTAATGACACTGCCGATAAGAAAAAGGAGGTAATGAAGAACAAGATCGCAAACAAGATCCCCAAGTTGAAGTAAAGAGTGTCCGATTTCAGCGAGGTCATCCTCCAGGATAAATTCCTAGACGTGAAGTCTAACATGTTCGAAGTACTAAAGGAGTTGGAATTGCTGGAGAAGACTAGTAACACTCTGACTGATAAGGCAAAGAAGATCCAGGAGTTCTAGAAGACACTGGACATGGATATTACAGCTTTTGATTACGTGGAGGAAGCTCGCATTAACATGACTTACAGAGTGAGACTTTGGAGAGCACTGAGTGAATGGAAATAACTTATTGAGAATTGGAAGAGTTCTCCCTTCGAATATATCGAGGTTAGCGAGATTACTTAAAAATCAGATATCTACACAAAGACTGTCATCTAATGTGAGAGGAATCTCCCATAGGGTGCAACAGCAGTTGCGAAACTTAAGAGTTTAGTCTTTGACTTTAGAGAGACCATGCCCATCGTCGAAGCACTGGGAAATAAATAGCTCAAGCCAGAACACTGGGATGAGATTAAAACTTTGCTAGGTCAGCAAGATTTATTATTTTACATAAATATAGCTTTAGATTTCCCACTTGAGCAGAGATAATTCAACCTCGGCTAATTGATAGAAATGAATGTTGCTCAGTACTAAGATGATCTTATAAACATCAGCGTCACTGCTTCTCAAGAGAATAGTCTTAGACAGTAGTTGGAGGAAATAGCTGCCATATGGAAAGAAACCAATTTTAAGCTTACCAAGCACAAAGATAAGGATGCCTATAAGCTACACGAGCTAGAGTCATTTAAATATACGTATATTCTAAATAGAGGATGTATAGTAGAAGCTGGATGAGTCTCTGACAAATATAAGCAATATCATAGGATCAAGATACGTTAAGAGACTACAGTAAGAGGCAGAAGGCTGGCAGTAGAAGTTAAATATGATCTTCGATACTTTAGAGTAGTGGAAAGACTTCCAACGCAACTGGATCTATCTTGAAAACATTTTCGCATCAGCTGACATTAAGCGTAACAATTAGAAGGACTCAGCTGACTTTGAAGGTATCAATAGAAATTGGATCAAGATCATGAAAATAGTTCACTAAAAACCTAAGGTGCTCGCAAACTGCGAGAACGGATAGAAGTATAATGACTTCCTACGCTGGAATGAGCAGCTAGATAAAATTCAGAAGAACTTAGAGGCTTATCTGGAGACAAAGCGTCAGGCTTTTCCAAGATTCTATTTCCTATCAAATGATGAGCTCCTTTAGATTCTCGCTAACGCAAACGATGTAAGAGCAGTGGAGAAGCACATCAACAAATGCTTCGACAATATCTTTAATGAACTATTTTATTTATAATTAGTAATCTTTGGACTGCAGATCGTGGAGATAGGTGGAGGATCAAGTGATGTGGTAGGCATGAGATCTGGAGAAGGTGAGCAAGTTGAAATCGGAAAGATTAAGCTAAGAGCCAACGGTGTATCAGTAGAAACTTGGATGAAGAATCTAGAGACTAACATGATTGCAGCTGTGCAAAAGAAAATCAAAGAAGCCTAGTCAAGTTACTACTATGGAAACATCGAGAGAAAGGAATGGGTGCTCATCCACATTGGCCAAGCAGTTGCAACTGTTGCCTAGATCACTTGGACTGAGGGTTGTGAACTTGCAATCAATGATATGGAAGAGAACCCTATGGCTTTACAAGACTTGCTTGCAGCCAACAAATAGCAGCTCTCACAACTCACAGAGCTAATCAGAGGAACCCTTACATCAATTCAAAGGAAGATCCTGGTCTCTTTGATTACTACAGATGTCCATGCTAGAGATATCGTTGAGACTCTCTCTATGGAAAGTGTTGAAAGCATCAATGACTTCAACTGGCAGCAGCAACTTAGATACTACCTCGAAGATGATAAGGTCATTGTAAGGCAAGTTAATGCCACCATTGAGTATGGAAATGAATATATGGGTGCAACAAGCAGACTAGTCATTTATTAAATAAATTTAAAATTAATGATTTATAATAAATACTTTTATCATATATTTGATTACCCCTCTTACAGATAGGTGTTGGATTACCATTACTGGAGCTATGCATATCAAGCTTGGAGCAGCACCAGCTGGTCCAGCAGGAACTGGAAAGACAGAGTCCACTAAGGATCTCGCCAAGGCTCTTGGAATTTACTGCGTGGTGTTCAACTGTTCAGAACAGATAGAGTACAAGATGATGGCTAGGCTTTTCTCAGGACTTGCTCAGAGTGGATCTTGGAGTTGCTTAGATGAGTTCAATAGAATCGATGTGGAGGTCTTGTCTGTTATCGCCCAGCAACTTCTCGATATTAAAGAAGCGAAGGTCTAGAACAAGACTCGCTTCATATTCAACAATACTGAGATGGATCTCAAGCAGAGCTGCGGAGTCTTCGTTACTATGAATCCTGGTTATGCAGGCAGAACTGAGCTCCCAGATAATCTCAAAGTGCTTTTCAGACCAGTGAGCATGATGATACCTAACTATGGACTTATTGCTGAGATCATGCTTTTCGCAGAGGGTTTCGAAAACGCCAAGATTCTTTCAACTAAGATGACCTAACTTTACAAGCTTGCCTCAGAGCAATTGTCGCAACAAGATCATTATGACTTTGGTATGAGAGCAGTCAAGTCTGTGCTAGTGATGGCAGGAACTCTTAAGAGAGCTAATCCAGATTTGTAAGAGGATATAGTGCTAATCAGAGCCATGAGAGATTCTAACATCCCTAAGTTCTTGGCAGACGATCTGCCTCTCTTCTAAGCTCTTATTCAAGATCTCTTTCCAACTGCCAGAATTCCTGAGGTGAACTTCGGAGATCTTCAGGATTAAATCGAAAACTCACTAGACGCAATGAAATTCCAAAGAGTGCCTGAGTTCATCACTAAGGTGCTCTATATACTTTTCATTCCACTTAGCATATTAATTGATCCAGCTATTTGACACCTTCAATGTAAGATTTGGAGTTATGATAGTTGGCCCAACTGGCGCAGGCAAGACTACTTGCTATAAGGTGCTTGCAAATGCAATGACTTAACTTAGAAATGCAAACCACCCTGACTAGAGATATCAGGAGACTGTGTTCAAGATCTTGAATCCAAAATCCATATCAATGGGAGAACTCTATGGTGAAGAGAACATAGACACCAAAGAGTGGACAGATGGACTAGCCTCCAAGATCATTAGAGAGTTTGCCAAAGATGAGTCCTAAAGAAGGAACTGGTGCGTATTTGATGGGCCTGTGGACGCTCTTTGGATCGAGAATATGAACACCGTGCTAGATGACAACATGACTCTTTGCTTAGCTAACGGAGAAAGAATCAAGCTCAAGTGGCAAAATATTTCCTATGATTTCATTTAGCAAATGAGAATGCTATTCGAAGTTTAAGACTTGGCAGTGGCCAGTCCTGCTACGGTATCAAGATGTGGTATGGTTTATATGACTCCTGGGGAATTAGGATGGAAGCCTTACGTGATATCTTGGATGGACTCCTACCTCAGACACCACGATTTACTTACTGAGGAAGCTATTTAGTACTTACAGGAACTATTCATAACCTATGTTGAGGATGGGCTAAATAAGGTCAAAGCAGTAAAGGATGAGGAGCCTATGCCTACAGTTCCAGTTCAAGTTGCAACATAAAATTATTTATAGATTATTCCTTATTGAAACATGCCTTTGCAATTTCCTGGAGTACTTCATTAAGAACAAGTAGTCTGTTCCTTGCCACGACAAGAAAGAAGTTTGGTCTAAGAAGATCCTCTTTGTCTTTGGCTTTTCTTACATGTGGGCTTTCGGAGCCAGTTTCAAGCCTTCAGTTGCAAGATTCCTAGACAACATGAAAATATGTAAAGTCTTTATCTTAATTGAAATGATGCGAGAGTTCTTCGGCAGACTCCAAATTCCTCAAGCAGATACAGTTTTTGAGTACTACTTCAGTGAGAAGGAAATGCGCTTCTAGCACTGGAACAAGATAGTGCCTTAATTCTAATACGATGCGAAATTGCCATTTTTCTCTTTACTAGTGCCTACTGTTGATACTGTGCGCTACACAACTATGCTAGAGATGCTCGTGTCTATCAGCAAACCAGTCTTCTTTACTGGTAATACAGGAGTTGGAAAGTCAATCATTCTTAGCAAGTACATCTCTCTCAATTAAGAGAAGCAAGGACTCGCTCCAATTATGCTCAACTTCTCTGCTCAGACAAGCTCCGCCTCAACTTAAAAGACCATTGAAGCAAAGCTTGAGAAGAAGAGAGGTAAGGAAGTGATGGGCTCAATCGGTACTTCCACTTGTGTAATCTTTGTTGACGACGTTAACATGCCTACTGTGGAGAAGTATGGCGCTCAGCCACCTATCGAGCTGCTGAGACAGTTGATGGAGTTAAGAGGTTTCTATGACAGACCTCAGTTCTACTGGAAGATGATTGAAAAGTTCATCATTCTTTGCGCTGCAGCCCCTCCAGGTGGTGGTAGATCTCCACTCACACCTAGATTTATGAGGTACTTCCACATCATGAATGTACCAGATCCCTCTGAGGACTCTATGAGAGTGATCTTCGAGAACATCATTAGGGAGTTCTTAATCGCAAACCATTTCACAGACTCAGTTAAAAAGAGTGGAAGCATTGCAGTGGCAGCCACCATCGATATGTATACTTAGATCACTAAATAAGAATGGATCTTAAGAATATAATTGACTAAGGGTCTGCTGCCAATTCCTGCTAAGTTCCATTACACCTTCAACTTGAGAGATGTAGCCAAGGTATTCTAGGGTATGTTAATGACGAAGACTACTTCTATTCCTAGCGCAGATGTATTTACAAGACTGTGGGTGCATGAATGCGCCAGAGTATTTAATGATAGACTCATCAATTAAGAAGATAGAGAGTTCTTCAAGGAGCAAGTGATCTTTAAAAATGTGAAATGTATGTTAAAACTTAATCGAGTTGCTGAAATCCAAATTTAAAGTTAATTGGAAGCCAGAAGACATTTTCGAGGGCAAGGGACAAATTATCTTCTCTATGATCCTACGTCTGGACTCAGACGAAAGACTTTATGAGGAAGTGACTGATAAGAACAAGCTTTTCAAAACCCTAGAAGATAAACTCACAGACTATAACCTTTCTAACCCAACTAAGATGGACTTAGTGTTCTTCGAAGACGCCATCAATCACATCTGTCGCAATTCTCGTATTCTAAGGCAGCCAAGAGGAAATGCTATGTTGATTGGAGTTTCTGGCTGTGGTAAATAAAGCTTGACTCGCCTCTGCTCATTTATGCTGGAGTACAAGTGCTTCCAAATCAAGCTATCTAAGAACTACAAACCAGCAAACTTCAGAGAAGACTTGAAGGTGCAAATGTTAAACTCAGGATGCGATGCAATCCCCAACACTTTCTTAATGACTGACAACTAGATCATGTATGAGACCTTCCTGGAAGACATCAACAACATCCTCAACACAGGTGAGATCACCAACCTCTATGTTCATTTGTGGTAAGTGAATTTTTTGTTAAGGAGGACTTTGACAGGATGCAGTCCTCTTTGGAGAAAGTAATGCAGCAAATGAAGAGAACTCCAAGCAAGGATCAGATCTACCAGACCTTCATTGAAAGAGTGAGAGATAACTTCCATATTATCCTCTGTATGTCACCAGTAGGAGACTAACTCAGAATCAGATGCAGAAAGTTCCCTTCACTTGTGAACTGCTGCACCTTGGATTGGTTTGATAACTGGCCTGAAGAAGCACTGCTTAATGTCTCTAAGAAGTTCTTGTCCAGTTTATAAACTTTCCCTATATTTTTGGTAGTATTGACTCACAAGACGAGGCAATGAAGAGCAAGCTATCAGAGATAAAAAAAAATCAACTCATAACATATTTTGAGATGTTCATGAAGGTGCACAAAAGCGTGGAATAAATGTCTAATCGTTTCTATGAGGAGTTGAGACGTAAGGTGTACATCACTCCCAAGTCTTACTTGGATGGAATCAATCTGTTCCTGAGTCAGATGGCTGAGAAGAAGAAGGAGATGAACGAGAACATCTTCCGTCTCTCTAATGGAGTCAGTAAGCTCAAGGCCACCAACGAGTAGATCGCTGGCCTGCAAGTCAGTCTGGCTGTCCTCATCCCTAAACTAGGAGAGGAGAACAAGAACGCTGGAGAGAAAGCTCGCCTCATCAAGGATAAGAAGGCAGATGCATCTGAGAAGGAAAGAAATATAAATTAAAATAATTTTTTTTAAATATATTTTCTTATTGTGAAAGCAAAGTTGAGGAGGAGTCAGCCTTGGTTCAGAATGAAGCTTTGAAGATCGATGCTATGAGGTAGGAAAATGAAATTGAGCTTGCTAAGTGCAAACCTGCTCTGGAAGAGGCTGAGAGAGCTATAGCTGAGCTGAATAAGAACGACATCACTGAGCTCAAAGCCTATGCCTCACCTCCTAAAGTTGTTGAGCTGGCTCTTAGATGTGTATTCACTTTCTTAGGGCACTAAGTGAAGGCAGACTTCGAGTGGAACTGGGCCAAGACCATTCTAATCTAATATCTTTTAACTTTCTATTCTGTCAGATATAAAATTCTTGGAAAAGTTGAAGGGCTAAATTCTTCATTCATTACATATGAGCATATATCTTGTTTTTGGCTATGACAACAAGAACATATCCCAGAGCATATTGACTAAGGTGAGAGCAATCCTGATAACCGACGCCTTCAACA
>JAJKFJ010014175.1:0-11225 GCA_027382625.1 Tetmemena sp. SeJ-2015 | reverse complement strand
CAAGGAGATCTTAGTTAGCTAGATCATTAAGCTTCTAGATTTCTAAATTTTGCAGGCTCTCCCAAATATCTTTCAAGTCTAAGCCAATTTAACTTTTGAGCATCAAAAGCATTTGAAGGATATCACTATAATCTTGGAATATTGAATTTATGCTCTCAAGGACTATTTATGTACTTTATTACAATTAGTACTCTGATTCATCTTTTTAAACATTTTCAATGAATTAGCGAGTTGGCTTAGGTCTACTTGGTTGCGCTGAAATAGGATATTAATTGAAGTTTCGGGGTTAATCTATTTAATCTCGATTTTAATACTATAAGGTCTGAGGAATTTAGCGAGTAGGAACAGGCTTGAATGGATTGTAAAAGTTAGCTGGATTCCTTTTTGTATACGTTCTCTTACGCTAAAAATAAATGCAGCTTTTATTGGTATGGACTCATTTCATTTTCGTCATTATTAAACTGAAGATGAGTGAAGTACTAGTCATTCATCTCTGCCATATTTACAACATTGCTAAAACCGTGTTACTTAATTTGCTTCTTTGCGAAAGTTTTATGCTCCGAGCAAAACAAACCGAACTGCTTATGGTTATCTGGGTTTCTAAACTCCTCCATTTGCTACTCTGACTAAATAATCCCCACGTTTATTGCGCACCTTATGTGGAAATTCTTCTCACAATTTTGATACATGCAGCCTAAACCAATGGCAGAGGGGTTTTACTTTTCCTACGTGCATAGATAGCATCTCTTGCCAAGTCTTCTTGGAAACGGTTCTCCAATCATTCTGTTAAGTCTAGTTTGTGAATAAATGATAAGTTTAAATTTAAATAGCGAAATAAGGAAACAAAAATCTAAAGATTAATATCTTACTCAACATCACCTTCGGAACTTATTTCAGGAATCCATTTAATGCACACAAAATGAACCCATCTTCCATCCTATAATCTTCAAAGAAGTCCTCTTGCATCCTTGCACAGAGTACAGTGTATCATACTAGGTTGCATTTGATAGTAAGCTAAAGCTTAGCACCTTTCACACAGCCAGTCACTCTACTTGTCTTTACTGCGACCAATTGTTTTAAGTTCTCTTCCGTAGCAACTTTAGTGACTCTAAGCTAGGCAATTTTTGCAAGTAATAATCAAATTAGTTGGAAACTCACTAAAAAGCAGGCAAGACTGGCATCTCAAAGGGGCTTTAATCTCAGAGTTGCGTTCCTAAAATCAGTATGCACTAATAAGAAATTACTTCAACATAATCTTAAAAATAATTCAAATCTTTAGATGAAGATATTAATTTATTTTTATGGAGAAGCATGATGATAAGAGCTACTTTCATTTGTAAACGTTCTTGATTATCATGTTTCTTTTAAACCACTGCTGTTATAAATGAAACTTTGGGATTTATTTTCGATCTCTGATTTAGTTATTGACTGATGTCTTAGCAAGTCGGATGAATATTCTTCATCTGATATCTCGATGACCTCGCTTTGTTCTTGCTTGAAAATTGGGTAAGCTCACTTCTGAAGAACTGTTCTTTGGTCTATAAAACTAGAGTTGGCAGTGCTCTGGTTTATGTATGTTGCCTGGTAGTTCAATATCATATTGGTGACCCTAGTTGGCGAGCACCTATAGTAAAAGTTTAATGAGCTAGTTAATAAAAACCCACCTATTATAAGTATCATCATTCTCAAATAATTTCTTTTTTTGGCTCTGAAACAAGTCTTAGTGTTCAATTTCAATAGATAACGCTGGTCTCTTAGTTAAATAAAATAAGTTTGATTCACAGCTTGGAGTAGTTCAAAATATAATAAAATACTGTTCCTCTAAAATATCTTAAGAAGTAGTCATTTGCCAAAATCTGTTAGCAGATTTGAAGTTGATTTAACTATAAATAAAAATATAGAGTGTATCATTACATAATCTAAACGCCCAATTATTTCTTTATTTAGACTAAATTCCATTTATTTGAATTCTATAACATATTATCTCAAAATACTGATGTATTATAAAGGCCTGTTAATCCGCAGTATTATCCAGCGAGGCAGGGTTTGCAATCATCGAGAGACTCGGCGTTATAGCGATAAAGTTATTGTATATAAATAAGGATTGTTGAAAGTACCTGATGGACACTTTTAGATTTCTTCTGCACTAGATCCCTATTCGCAATAGCTTCCAAGTGGGCAATCTTTTAAGTTATTGGACATGCCTTTAAAATAAAATGCTTATAACCTTCTTCGTCGCAATAAAAGCCTGCTCTGCATTCTAAACAAGATGGCTAAGCAGTGAAAGGATTATAAGTTCCATAGTCACAAGATGTAGGAGCTGATGCTTTTGCTTCAGAATATGTTCCTGGTGGAGAGGTATACATTTGAGGATTTGTAGATCCTATCGGACAATAGTAACCAGGGCTGCAATCACCAGTGGGTGTTGAAGAACTGCCTCCTGCGCAGTATTAACCTGGAAGACATGCAGTACAGTCAAATTGGTTTTTGGCCTTGCTTTTATCGTTATAAGTGCCTGGTGGACACTCTTTTGCTCTTCTTGATCCATAGTCGCAGAATCCTCCGGGTGTACATTGATTTCCAGTAGTGCCGTCGGTGGGGTCAGCAACATAAGCTCCTCCTATGCAATAGAATCCTGGAGCGCAACTTCCATCTGGAGCAGCAAGACCTGCTTGGGAGCAAAATTGGCCAGCTGTACAGAGAGTGCAATCAGTAGAGGCCACCATTCCTAACTTAGATCCGAAAGTTCCTTTAGGGCATATCAAAGGAGTGAAGGCTCCAGCAGGACAGTAGTAACCTGAAGGACATATTTAAGGCTGGAAGCTGAACTCTTCACAGTAGTATCCCGATGGGCAAATGGTGCAAGTAGCAGATGCGGCAGAGGGAGTGTAGTAACCTCTCGCACACTGAAGGAAGTAGGGAGAATTGGAACCGGCAGGGCAGTAGTAGCCAAGAGCACATTCATTGTCTACATAGTCAGTAGACTCTCTCTATTAGTTGTAATAGCCTGCAGGAGTAATGATACATTAAGATGCTACAGCATTTCCAGTGTAAGAGGCATAGTTAGCTTTCTCTCTAGAATCAGGTAAGAATGTGCCTGCTGGGCATTAGTGGGGATTGATGGCTCCTGCAGGGCAGAAATTACCCTTGGGACAAATATATTACACTGCTCCATCGCTAAAGTAGCCGTTTGGTGTAATCTTAGCAGCGATGTACTATGCAAGAGTCACTCCATCAGAATTGAAACAGTCATGACCCTCTTAGCATTCGAAGCATTCCCAGCTGCCAGCAGGTGAGAAAGATCCAGTTGGGCACTTGGTTTAGGCATTCATTCCCTCATCTGGACACATATAGCCGGCATCACATATTTTGCAAGTTATCACTGTTCCTGAATTAGCAACTTGAGAATTGTCAGCAACATATGCTCCACTCACGTCATTGTAAGTTCCCTTGGGGCATCTCTCTGGTTAGTGAGTAACTGTGACTGAGCTATCTGCGAGTGCGTAACTTGCTCCTTCGAATTTGCAGAAGAAACCAGCAGGACAGCTGGAGCAGTCAGTTGCTTATTTCACTCCTTTTTTAGTAGAATAAGTTCCTTTTTCGCAAGGACTGTGCTGGAAGTTCTCAGTTCCAGCCACGCAGTAGAAGCCTCCTGGACAGATGTATGGTTGGTAAGAACCTGGAGGACAGTAGTAGCCTGCTGGGCATTGAAGACACTGAGAGATATCAGTCAACACGTGGGATGCAGAGTAAGTGCCACCTGGGCAAGGGTACTGTTTGTCATGGGCAGTTCCTGTAGGGCAATAGTAACCTGGTTCACAAGTCTGAGGCTTTCTAGTATAAGTTAGTGTAGTAGCTGCAGTACCAAGCTCACAAGCTGATCCAGCAACACAGAGACTGCATAGATCAGGATTTACAAGATTGCCTACAGTATCATAGGTTCCTGGAGGACAAGGAAGCTGCTGAGCGTATTGAGTTCCAGCTGGGGATAGATAGCCAGGTTAGAGAGCAGGTTAAGAAGTTAAGTTACCACTAACCAAACCAAACAGAGTGCAGATTTGATTATCTGGGCAAACTTAGCAATCAGTTCGTTCAGCAGCTCCTGTCAAGTCGTTGTAGGTACCTGGTGGACAAAATTGTGGGTAAATTGAGCCTTCTGGGCAGTAAGCTCCCTCAGGGCAAATAGTGCAGCTAGTTTAACCTAAGGCAGTATTGTATTGACCTGCAGGACAGGGATAAATCTGATATTCCCTAATACCAGTGTCGTTGCAAATTGTTCCTGGAGGACAGTTAATTGGTCTGGAAGAGCCCTATGGGCAATAATTCTTGATAGGGCAAATAATGCAGCTGCTGACATCCGTCTATCCAGCTTTGTCTTGATAAGTACCAGCGGGGCAAGGATATTGGGTTGCTCTTGTTGTATTAGCTGGACAGTAGTGGCCTTTGATGCATTATTTAGGTTGAATATCTGCACCTTCGCAATAGTACTAAGCGGAGCAAGGTTGGCAGGCCTCACTTCTGGTTTTTGCATTTGTGGCTCCAGTACTATAAGAACCTGGAGGGCAGGGGAACTTAGCATACTTCGCATTAGTATTGGAAATTTGGTTGCACCAGAATCCTACAGGGCAAGTAATGGTAGGCGAGCTTGTGGTTGCACCACTCTCACAAAGTCCTCCAGGTTAGCAGTCTTGCTCAACGAAAAGAGTCTCATCTTAAGAGACAGTGTTATCAGAGTAAGAACCGAAGGTAGTCTTTCTTTGTTAAGTGAATCCTCCGAACTCTATTTGATTGCCTATAGCGTAACTGTAGCACTCACTGCTATCTCTGGTGTATTTGTAAGTACCGTCAAGGCATTTTTTGCAATAAGTCTTGCCAGTTTCATCCTATCAATTATTTATACAAAAGTATTCTTACTTAATGATAGCCGTCGGGACAGTACATATAACCCTCTTCAACTCTCACGTCTTAAACTGGACATGAAGACCCTGCTGTGCAAGGAGTGCAACTTGAGGCTCCTGTCAGGGAGTAGTATCCTGCTTCACAAGGTGCCACAACCTTAGGTGTAGTTGACTATGAGCAATACCACCCAGCTCTGCAACGGAGTGCAACTCCAGTTCCTTTAGGACTAAAATATCCATCTACTAGGGACACAATCTTATCTCTATGAGGGCACTCGGAGTGCTCAGGACATTCAATACAGTAAGCTTGTCCTCCCAGAGAGTAGGTTCCTGGAGGGCATTGTTCTATGAAAGAGAGGTGAGTGAAAGGACAGTAGTTGCCTTTAGGACAGGAGTAGCACTAGCTTTGACCAATTGGAGCAAACTCACCAGGGTTGCATGCCACCATTCCAGACCCATCAGCGTTGGGGCATTTGTAACCTGCTGGGCATGGAAGACAGTTGGTAGCTCCAAGGGGAGAGTACCATCCAGTTTAACAATCTACTTGACCTTGCGAGTCTAGAGTGAAGCAAGCTTTGCCTGCAGGGCAAGCGCTACAAGTGAAAGTTCCAAGGTCTGAATAGTAGCCAAGAGAACATGAAGATAGAACAAGTTAGTTGGATGCATAGCTGCATTATTTTCCAACTGGGCATTGGAAACAATATGTCATTCCAGTGTAAGATACTGAACCAGTCTCGCACTAAGATTTATCTGAAGAAAATCCTGTTGGGCATTGGTAACCTGCCTCACAAAGAGTGCATTGTTCAGCATTTGAGTTTGAATAGTAGCCTGGAGAGCATTGAGTTGGTGTAACTGTGCCAGGCTCTGGGCAATAAAAACCAGATGGACAGCTCAAACACGATGTTTAATTTCCTTGCGGGTTATACTGGCCAGATGGACAAGCAACTGGGCTGGATTGAGATGTTGAAGCACAGAAGCTTCCTGCTGGACACTCATTGCAGTATGTCATTGAAGTACCTGACTGGAAGGTGCCAGGAGGACAAGCTTGCTGAGCTGAAGCTCCTAAAGTGGGACAGAAATATCCTGCAGCACAAGCAGTACACGATGACATTCCGAATTAGGCGAATGTTCCAGCTGGACAAATTATAGGCTAAGAACTCACACTTGGGCAATAATGGCCAGTAGGGCAGTCTCGACATATCACAACTCTTCCATCGTTGACTCTGTAGGTTCCGGGAGTGCAAGCAGTTTGAACTTAACTATCTGGACCATCACTTCTTAGGCAAGCTGATCCCTCTGGGCAATCTTTGCACTCAGCTTAACCAACATCACTATACTTGTGTGAAGGACACATAACAGGCTATTGATCTGGCTTAGGACAGTAAAATCCAGCAGGGCAAGCAGTGCAACTACTTGCATATCCATAACTGAAATAACCCTCTATGCATTTTACTGGACTAACTGTTGGATCACTACATGAGAATCCTGCAGGGCAGGAAGTGCATGAGGTTTAACCTTATATTGAAAAGAAGCCAGCAGCACAAGTTAGAGGTACTGACTTTGGAGAAGGGCAGAAACTACCAGCAGGACAAATAGTGCAGCTGGTTGCTGATGCTCCAGAGTAATATCCTGATGGGCAGGTAATTGGCTGCTGAGTAGTAGTGGGACAGTAAGAACCTGTGGGACATGGAAGGCAATATCCTGTTCCTTGAAGAGCGTAGTTACCTGGTGTGCATGCAACTGGCTATTGAGTTCTAATCTAACAACTGTAGCCTGCTGGGCACATTGAGCACTTTCCATCTCCTGCGTTTGAGTAGTAGCCATCAGGACATAGTTGAGGAATCATAAGGGTGCTTGGGCACTCATAGCCAGATGGGCAACTTTAGCAAGTGTATACTCCAGGTAGTGAGTACTAGGTGTAAGCACAGAGAGTTGGGGAAATATCAGTCTAAAGACAAGAGTAACCGAAGGGGCAGATATTGCAAACTGCATCTCCTTCTAGTGAATAAGTGCCTATCGCGCAAGCTAATTCTTAAGTGACTGATGGGCAGTACTTTCCTGCTGCGCACTTTCTGCATGACATCACAGTTCCTGGAGAATATTGCTAGTTCAGGCTTCCACTGCAGACAACAGGGTCTTAAGTCTTGTCAGCACAATACTTGCCTACTGGACAAGCTGTACAAGCAGTGTTTTGGAGAACAGATGAGTAGTAACCATCAGCACATTGAACTGGAAGGACATTCTTTTCTGGGCATTAGTATCCAAGGGGGCAATCTACACAAGAAGTGTAACCAAGAAGGGAGTATTATCCTGAAGAGCAATCTTGAGGAGCAGCATTAGTTGTCGGGCATTGCTTTCCAGCAGGGCACTGAGTGCATGTAGTCTCGTAGTCTAGTGAATAGTAGCCAGAGTCGCAAGGAATTGGACTAGCAGATGTGGTTGGACATTCAAATCCTGCTGCGCATTTAGAGCAAGTTGTTTAGCCAGCCACTGAGTACTGCTCATCTCCAGTTCCAGAGCATGCAATTGGAGAAGCTGAAGTTGTAGGACACTTTGATCCTGCAGGGCATTCAACGCAAGCAGTATATCCTGCTAAAGAGTAGTAGCCTGCGGAGCAAGCAGTAGGATTAGCAGTAATTGATGGGCATTCAGAGCCAGCAGGACATTGGGAGCAGGAAGTATACTTAGTTGAAGATGCATAGTAGCCAGCTGTGCATGCAACTGGAGATGAAGATGTAGAAGGGCATTCAGATCCAATTGGACAATCGGTGCAACTTGTAGCTCCAACAAGAGAATATGTGCCAGATGTGCAAGCAACGGGGCTTACTGTGGTAGTAGCGCATGAACTTCCCGCAGGGCATTGGGAGCAGGTGGTGTCTCCTGCTAAGGAATAATAGCCTGATGAGCAAGCAACTGGTGTGGTGTAAATGTCAGGGCATGAATAGCCAGCTGCGCACTGGCTGCAAGAAGTAGAACCTTCCAATGAATATTACTCAGCCCCTGTGCCTGAGCATTGAACAGGGCTTTAGTCTTTGGTGGCACAATAGTAGCCAGCAGGACAAGGCGTGCAGGAAGTTGATCCTAATAGGGAGTACTCACCAGTTAAACAAGCGACTGGGGAGTCTGTGGTTGTTTGGCAAGAGTAACCGGCAGGGCAGTCTAAGCATACAATTGCTGATCCGAGAGCATAGCTTCCGGCAGAGCAAGCCACTGGAGAAGATGAAGTGGAGTGACATTTAGAGCCAGCAGGGCAAGCAGTGCAAACTGCTTCTCCGCTCAAAGAGTACTGGCCTGATGTGCAAGCAGAAGGGCTTGAATAAATGTCTGGGCAAGAATAACCAGCGGGGCATTGGAAGCAATTTGTTGATCCAGCGGGAGCGTACTATTCTAGTCCAGTTCCAGAGCATTAGACTGGTGATTGGGTGGCATCTGAGCACATGTGACCTGCAGGACAATAGTTACAAGCAATCAAACCACCAAGAGAGTAGTAGCCAGATGAGCAAGCCTAGGGTGATCCTGAAGTTGTAGGACATTGGTATCCTGCTGGACAGTTGTTGCAGGATGAGAGTGATGCTTGTCCCATTAAAGTTTAGTAGGTTCCATCAGGGCAAGAGTGAGGATTCGAATAAGTGTCATCGCAATAAGAACCGATTGGGCAGATTATGCAATCAGATAGTTGAGTCTTTCCAGTGAGAGTATTGTAGTAGCCAGATGGACACTGAATGGGGTATAGTTCAGGACTAGTGCAGTAGTATCCAGCATCGCAAGTCAGGCAACTTGAAGAAGCTTGAGCTCCAGTGGCAATTTAGTAGGTTCCAGATGAGCATTGAATTGGGCTCTAGTCAACGTTTGGACAGTAATAGCCTGCTGGACAGGGAGTACAAGTGGAAGAAGAGTAGGCCTTAGTTGCAATAGAGTAGGTTCCTGCGGGGCAACTTGAAGGAGCTTAGTTGTTGTTCACACAATAAGAGCCTGCAGGGCAATCTGTACATGTTGAAGTTGAAGATTATCCAGTTGCAGTTGAGTAAGTGCCTTGGTCGCACGAAGTTGGGTCTGTAGAAACAGATGAGCAATATGATCCAGAAGGACAAGATACGCAAGTAGAGCTTGAAGATGCTCCAAGTGCAGTTGAGTAGGTTCCTGAAGCACAAGAAGTGCAAGTAGCTGAAGTAGTAGCTCCAGTTGCTGTTGAATATGTTCCAGCACCGCAGAGAGTTGGAGAGGCATCTATGCTTGGGCAATAGGATCCTGCTGGGCAAACAGTGCAAGTTGAACTTGATGTAGCTCCTGTTGCTACTGAGTAAGTACCAGATGAGCAAGCAACTGGTGATGCACTCACACTTGCGCAGAAGTATCCAGCTGGACAAGTGGTGCAAGATGAGACTGAAGTTTATCCAGTTGAGGTGGAATAGGTTCCTGAAGTGCAGCTTGTGCATTCAGAGGACTGAGTTAGTCCTGTTGATGAAGAGTAGGTTCCTGCAGGGCAGTCAGCTGGAGTCGAAGTTTATGCCACACAGAACTTTCCTTGTGGGCAAGCTAAGCAATCAGAGGAAGAACTTGAACCAAGTGTTGTAGAGTAGGTGCCAGCTGAACAACTAACGCAAGCTGAGGATGAGGTCGAGCCTGTATTTGCATTGTAAGTGGCTGCTGGGCACTGTGTTGGACTCGCAGATACGGAAGTGCAGTATGAGCCTGCAGGGCAAGTTGTACACGCTGAGGATGAAGTCTGTCCAGTAGATGTAGAGTAAGTGCCAGAGGAGCACTGAGAGGGAGATGCACTTACTGATGGACAGTAAGACCCTGCAGGACAAGTTGTACATGTAGTGGAAGAAGTTTGGCCTGTTGCTATTGAGTAGGTGCCTGATGAGCATTATTGAGGTGCTGCACTCACACTTGTGCAGTAAGACCCTGCAGGGCAAGTTAAGCAGTCTGAGCTGGAAGTCCTGCCAGTGAGAGTTTAGTAGGTGCCAGCAGAGCAGGTAGATGGAGATGAAGATGCTGCAACACAGTAAGAACCAGTGGGGCACGTTATACAAGTAGAAGAGTCTATTGCAGAAGTAGATGAGGAGTAGGTGCCTGCAGCACAAGCTGTTTTACTAATGGCTCCTTGAAGGCAGTAATATCCGGCATCACAAGCTAAACAGGAAGATGAAGATGTCTGGCCAGTTGAGGGCTAGTAAGATCCAGCTGCACAAGTGGTGGGAGATGCATCAGTTGTAGGGCAGTAAGATCCTGCTGGGCATGTTGTGCATTGAGTGGCTCCTGCCAAAGAATAAGTTCCTGATGGGCAAGACTAGCAAGTTGAGCTAGAGGAAGCTCCAGTAGCGGAAGAGTAAGTTCCAGCTGAACATTAAGTAGGAGCAGCATTGTTTACTGGGCAGTATGATCCTGCGGGACAAGTTACACATGTACTACTGTCAATAGCTCCTGTTGCAGTTGAGTAAGTGCCTGACCCACATTGGGTTTCCTAGAAACTGCCGCTGGCACAATAAGTACCCGCTGAGCAAGTCTGGCAAGTTGAACTAGCAATAGCTTAGGTGGAAGAGGAGTAAGTTCCTGCAGAGCAAGCTGTGGGTGCAGAATTAGTGGTGGGGCAGTAGTGCCCTTGTGGGCAGTCAGCACAAGAGCTCGCATCAATTTGGTTGGTCTGTGCTTGATAAGTACCTGAAGCACACGCTGTTGGAGCAGCAGATACGCTAGAACAGTAAGATCCTGCAGGGCAATCTGTGCAAGTAGAAGACAGACTCTCGCCTGTTGCAGTAGAATATGTTCCAGAGGCGCAGGAGGTCGGGGAACTGCTTCCACTCGTGCAATATCCTCCAGCAGGACACGTTAAGCAAGTATTTGCCTGATATGCTCCAGTAGAAGCTGAATAAGTCCCAGCTTCACATTAAGTTGGAGGGTCTGTAATAGTCAAACAGTATGAGCCGGCAGGACAATCAGTACAAGTTGTAGAGAGACTCTAGCCTGTAACAGTAGAATATGTTCCAGCGGAGCAGTAGGCTGGTGAACTGCTTCCACTTATGCAATATGCTCCAGCTGGACAAGTTAAGCAGGTATCTGATTGAGTTGCTCCTATTGTCGATGAATAAGTTCCATCTCCGCATTGAGTAGGAGAATTGGTGGTTGTCTCACAGTAAGAGCCTGCTGGACACTGAGTGCAACTGCCTTGATCTTCGATAGCGTAGTAGCCACTGGCACAAGCCGTTTAAGTTCCGCTTCCATCGCATTCGTAACCTGCTGGGCAAGTTGTTGCCTTCACCAGGTTTCATTCTGCCATTAATGCTAGACCCATCAAAGCCGTGATGAATTTGAGGGATTGCATAC
>JAJKFJ010014171.1:0-11226 GCA_027382625.1 Tetmemena sp. SeJ-2015 | reverse complement strand
CGTAATTTTATCCGCCAAGGTCAAATCAGGAGTAGAGCAAGCAGATTCTGTCGATCTGAGTCCAATTATTCTGGCACGGGTCTATATTTATCCTGCATATAGGAGAAGACTTTCACTGTCTGAGCTTGAATTAATTTCTCCAATTTTGACTTCACCCCTGATTTTTACAATATTATAATATATTAGCTTTCGCTTTTAATTTAGGCATTCTTAAATTTATAATGATTTATTTTCTAATATTTAACAAAAAGAAACAAAATATCACTTTAATCATCTAATATTAAATCTAAATCTTAAATAACAGATATTAAATTAAAAATAAAATTAGATAAAGCCAAAAATTAAAAATTAGAAACTAGATCAGCAGTAAATTCAATTCGAAGACATAATATAATTTTATTTATCTGAGATGAATTAAAATTTAAAGATAAATAATCCAATAGATAAACTATAAAAAGGAATGTTTAAAATAAAAAATAATTTTAAAATAGCATTTCATTAAAGTTTTGTATCATAATTTATGAAGATAGAAAATAAATACTGCTCAACCTTACTGCTGTTTCAAATCTTTGTTTCCTCTTTATAATTTTCTTCTTTTCATAGAAGAACATAATTTTAGCTAATTCTTTCAAAATAAAATAGAGGATTATCATTTTACTATGACTTTAAATTTAAATGATTTAATTTTATTATATCCTTCTTTTCTGGCTATCTCTTTTCACCTTTAAATAAAGCCTTAATATTTCAATTAAAAAAGATTTCTAATTAAACATCATAAAGAGTTTAGCCTCAATTACAGAAAATGATAAATTATTAAGCTAATGCTATTGATTTTTAAAATTTTTATTTAAAATAAACTAGCAACTGTGAGTATTTTGAATAGTCTATCTTGTAGGTATTTTTTACTTAATTACTTAATTTAAAGTGCAAGCGTGAATCAATAAGCTAATTTATAATTTAGAGCGAGGGTTTTTTGGTATTTAAACATTTTTTTTACTCTCAATATAACTTGGAATAAAATGCACCTTGAGTTTAGTTTGAACCAGTTCTCCTCTCGCTTTATTCTATTCGACACATTTGCTTCAATCATTTCAATTCAGTTTTATGATTTAATCCCAATTCTGTATTCATTGGTCATTCTCTTCATCATTCTTTTTAGTTTGTTGAAATATCTTCCATTTCACATCTTGAATCTTTAACTTTCAATTTCAATCAGAAGGTTCCATTCCTTTCATTGAGATCTTTTGCTTCTTTGCTCGCCTTCTACCATGACTTTTAAACTTGCTCTCATATCCTAGTTGACTCAAGCTATTTATTGCTTTTCATGACTGCTTCCCATTTTTTAAGCTTGAATAGTTGGAAAAGTCATCTCATCCTATTGCATTTTTACTTTGACTCTTCAACAATCGAGTTTTAGTAATGGTGGAATCTCAACTCGATATCGAGCTTTATATTTATTCTACTCGCTGTCTTTGCTCTCTATGAAAGCTCCATATACTAGAGCCATGAAAGGAATCGTTAAAAGTCTATCGCATTCCTTCATATTTAATATATAATTTTAGATTAATAAATAATATGATTAATTTTTTAGGTACTCTAATGTTGAGCTAGTCTTTAATTCAAACAGTCACTTAAAGTAGCTTTCTCCACATGGCTTTTAAAACAGAATTTCTAACGTCACACTGTTGCTAGTTTATTTTAAATAAAAATTTGAAAAATCAATAGCATTAGCTTAATATCATATTTGTAACAAAATCTCTATTTTTCTTTTACTCAGATAAATTTATTTCTTTTCCGAAAATGCATATTTATAGTTTAAGCTAAAAATTTAAATGATGGTTTTGATTTCTTAGTAAATTGAATAAAATAATATATAGTAACAGCCCTCGAGCCAAATCTTATTAATGAATTGGCTTTTAAAAATATAATTATCACGCTAATTACAGAATAGTATAATTATATCTCACATTATTTAAAACTACATTATCTTTACTCCCAACAGCTAACCTTACTATGAACTGTTCATTATTAAATTATTAAAGATTATTATTTTCTTTGAAAAATATGTTCCTCTAAAAACAGTGGACGATTTTCACTCTCTTGCTTAAAGATGCTCCTGCAAAAAGCAGCTCTTGCTTATGCAGTGGCAGGACTCATCTACACATTTGAGCCTTCTCAAAACTAAATTAAAAGCTCCTCAATTACTCACTCATTTAATATACATTCCATAAACTTAAAACTTATTCTGGAAAATCAATTTCTCTCCATTTATATAATTAACAAATTTATATAATAATTTAAGTTGCTAATAAAGTACCTAAACTTTATCCTTATTAAATTACATCTTTTACAACTTAAATTAAAAGTAATTCTAAAAATATTAATTAATTCTATATATCATGCAAAGTAGATGTTAGTGGGCATTTGAAGGACTTTTCTTTGGGTAATCCAGAGTGCAACCTAAGCCGCAATACCTTCTCACCGAGGTTATCTATGATGGTAAATGCAGCGAGCGAGGTCCACATGGATGATTACTCAGGCACCGAATGGGGCGTAGACCAAGAGATAACTGATGTCGGCAAGGTAGGCATGGGTTTGGGCTTCGCTTCAATACTCGGCTGCTTGATCTATGCTTTAGTCACTATCACAATTAATTTTTCAAATTTAATGTCTATAAACAACTGATCTACTCAAAAACCACAGAGAATATGACAAGAGACTCATCGATGCCAGATATAGAATGCTTTATTTTTGCAATAGCTTGGCATGGACATTTATTATATACATGTGCATTCATTATTTCGAAGATAGATGCAGGCTACTAGAAAGTCAAGAAGCTAAGAAAGAAGGGTCTCCTCTAGAACGCTGAGATATCATCTTTCTTCCCTTAGTTTTATATCAGATTAAGAAGTGAGCGAAGACAGTGCTGGCGAATTCAATAATGGGGAGGCCCCTGAAAGCGCTGAAGCCAAGCGTATTCCAATCAAGCCTGAGCTGAAAACCAAGACCTCCGATAGATAAGTCGGCAACCTCTCTCTCGCATTCTAGAAATAATCTCATGTTTTATAATGAAGAGAGCGCAAGAGATAGATGCGACATCATTCTACTAATATGCTTTACTTGCATTATATAAGCCATCGATTCAACTAACAATAGCCAAAATATATATGTTGGCTCAAGCTTCTATACAAATTCAATTATCTAAAGTTAATTAGCTTAATCAGTACACACACTTAAGAAACTTCAATAATATTATTCGCTTTTTATCTATTCTCAGATTATCCACTTTCAGTAGTTAAAATTATCTCTCCAAGAAATATTTCTTCACCCTATCAAGGATTTAAAATAATTCAAATTATTAAATCTAATAAGTAAGTATAGCATTTAAAGATAATTTTAATACATAAGTTACGATGATAAATGAAATCATTTAACAAAAGCCTATTTGAGTAGTCAGATCTCCCTTTATGAATTCTTTACCATATCCATAATGTGGTTCACTATATGACTACCATCTCTAAATAGAATTTATAAGGATAGCAAATCCTTTAGCTATATATCTCATAGAGCAAAATTAAAAAGTTACGATTTTGAAATAGTAAATAATACTCTTTCAATTATGGGCTGCTTGATTTTGACTGAGTTCTTGATAAATTTGCTCAATAGCTGGATCATTTCTGTGCACCATCTATTAAATAAGTTCCAGAAACTCCTATTCATTATGAGAATTAGTACTTGTAGCAAACTTCTTCCTCAACATAGGAGATAGGCCTTAATGGCTTTTAGTATGAAGATTGTGATAATTAAGTGCAGCTAGCCTCTGTTAGTCATTCATGCTACTGCTGTTGTTATTTCTAAGGGAAATTATTTGATGAGATAGAGAGTTAAAAATATTTTGTCAAAAAGCGAATGACTTAAAATGAGATGTAGTATTACCGCTGCTACTCATATTTGCTTAACTGCCTGAGTTATTAAATAAATGATGGGAAGTATTCCCAACTTGAAAGTTATGTTAAGTCTAGCCAGCTGATTAAAATCCATAGATCTACGGTAAGCTCATATTTGAGGACCTCTATTACTGAAGATTCAAATTACTAACAAATCCTTGCTTTGAGGCTGATTGTTTCCTTTGTTAAGTAAATATAAAGAAATCATAGTACCTCTTAGCTATCGTTTTTACTAGGGAGTGTTTCCGGGATTAAGATTTTAGGCATCACTGAAATGCAAAGGAGAACTAGAATATGGAGTTGCAAAAGCAGTGGAGCTTCTATCATGAAGAAATGGCAAGGGCATATATTAATACTTGCTTGGCTTTATTTTATTTAGAAGCTTGTTAGTAAAGTAATCTCCTCCTTATATTGTATTCTAATTTGCCTGCCACTAGTTGTACTCGTGATAGAGTTTGCTTTGACGATATTTGTGGAGTTGAGGAACTTTAGAATTAGCAATCATTTCTTCTAATTGCGGTTAAATAGAATGAATGGGCTGTTACTCGAAGTCATTCATATAAAATGATAGAGCCTTAGAGTATTCATATTATCAAGGAGTTCCTTGTCAAGAAACTCTTACTAAAGTTGTCTTATCAGCATCTTGTCCTCTTAGCTCATGTTCCCTTCAATGTCTGGTGTTGCGCCGCCTTACTTCAAAAGCTCAATCATTTGGGACTCAGTAATGCCTTTACTCAGAGCTTCCTCTGCAAAATCAGCAATTCCATTTACATTCAAAGTTCTAAGGCCACTTTTGATGTCCATCAAGCTCGATTCTTACTTATTATCTCTCAATTAATCTTGCTTTTGCTACTCTTTTTAGAAAGAGTCATCCTAGTTATCAACCTTTGGAGGTGGACTTTTCTTCAAAGTCTTCTGCAGGTTTAAGCTTGGAACGTTCTCAGAAGCTACTGTGTTAAAATTTGCGTTGTTCTCTTTAGTCGCTTACTATGTATTTTTTGACGAGCCATTTCCTCTCTTTGGTTTGAAGCTACTCTTTCTTGATTGCTTACTTATCCTTGTGGCCATAGTATTGAAAGTGCCTCCTCCTTTTTCCTTAACCGTCAGTGTATTCTTAGGACTCATTATCTCAGAAGGATATAATAGAGTAAGAGTAGTTAAAGTGATTGCTGCCTGCTTTGTTAGAGTTTGAAACCTTGCTTGTCTTAGTTTGGAGAAAGGTCTATTGCACCGGAGACTTCGATGCACTATTTAAATGCAATATGTTGATTAATTAAGTATTGGGTGACTTGTCATTTGTTTAGATAAATGCAATTTATAGTATTAATCATTAGAAGGAGTGGGATCTGTAGTAAGCTTCTAAGTCCTAATTATATATTATAAATCATAGCAATTTAACTTTCATTGTTGCTTTTAAGGGGCATGGACAGGTAGTTGGAGTCAACACTCTTATTATTCTCTCCTAATTATTTAGTATTACATATTATCAAGAGAACTTATAAGTCAGATTCAATTATGAATCTAATTAAAAAATAAATATACAAATAGCAAGTAAAATGAAGGAATATAGAAAGGAGTAAATACTAAATGTTATTATTTCTTTTTACCATGGCTAATCCCTTTAGTCGAAAATTAAAAAATATTTTGGACCAATAGTTCCTCCCCCAGCAGCACTATAAGCAACATCTTAATAAAAAATATAACTATAAACGAGTAATAAGAAGACCTGATAAGCACTACCCAAATAATAAAAGTAAGTCCAAATAGAGTTTAATTCAAAAGCTTTCGATTAAAATTAAGTTTTTATCTCAGATAATTTAGTAATCATTTTAACTAAAAAGTTTTTAAGTTTTTTCTTTAGCAACTTTTGTGTTTTATTAAATTCCGCTAATAAAATTTTACAAAAATGTTACTTACGAGTGCTAGTTTTCATGGTGATACCTCGCTATGACTTAACCATTGAGTTGTTATCATCTACGACTGTGGACTTTGCTCCTGGTCTTATATCCATTTTATCTGGAGTGGGTGTGAGTGGTTTCTTCTTGGCCGTTGTCTTCGCACGTTGCGGAGGAGATTTCTAAGAAGGGTTTGGTGACTAATCAGTCATGCTGCTCTCCAAATTTTATTTTTATATCTGTGGTCTCCCATTAGCACCAGCTGCAAAAAAGGAAAAATTGGCTTATAGATCATTATAAATTTTTTTAAAAGGCAGTCTACTTATTTTGTAAGAGTGCTGAGCCAGGTTGCTGCACGGGAACACCTAGCATGTCTGACTTTCTTTAGCCAAGTGTTTTTGAGTTTTTGACTATCTCTATATTCTTGATTTAGGATTTTCGGTGAGTGTCCTTCGGATTAGGACTCTTTTGCGAAATAGGAGTCATGATATCCTTGTAGACAAAATTTTCCCTCGTCGGTTTCTTACTGATAGCAGCCTCACTACTAGAGGGATCGACACTTAGTATAGTGGGTGTAAACATGGGCTCTGGACTTTTATCTCTGAAGACGTCGTCGCCATAGAAACTTAAATCTGCGAAACTGGAGATGCTAGAGCCCAAAGTATCGACAATGAAATCTTTAGGATTGCTAGCTAGCTCTTTTAAGATTAGGTCAGATTGCTTTCCTTCCCTCTTTAGCATGAATTTGTGGATTTTTCTTTCTATCAAATGATTTCTCTATGATGGCAACTCAACAATCTACTCTTCATATTTAAAATATCTTTAAATAGGAGTCATGAACATTTTCTATAAATGTCTCAATTGAAGTAATTTAATGAATAGTTGATGATCCTATAATTTAAAAAAACTATTTAGCAATTTAGCAATTGAATTTGATTTTTCATTTGAATAATTTTTGTAGAAATTATTTCTTCATGAAGTTGTCTTTTTTTCTCTAAGAAAAGAGGGATGGAGTCAGAGTATAAAATTTGATAGACATAAATATTTTCTTATGCTTTCAGAGTTCGCTTTATTCATTCTTCTAAGTTTCTTTTTCTCAGCCATTTTCTTCTTCTGAATTATTGACCGCAAAAGCGCGAAATTATTGTTAGTAGATGTTGCACTAGACAGTGCTCCCCCGTTTATACTGCTAATCATGCTCTGTCGGTTGGTTTAGTTATTGAGGCCGAATAAAACATTCGAGAGTCCTTGCCTAGAGACCCCTCCATTTAATGGTTGAAATAAGGGCTTTCTCTACAGTTGTTGTTACTGTTGTTATTATCCAAACTGTTTATTTAGCCCCAACACATTTTACAGCCCTCTATTCACTTTTAAATTAATAAAAATGTTGCTATTGGTGTTGCCAAATATGCTTTGAGGTTGAGCCACATTTTGCTGCAGCAGTGCATTTCCAGACAAGGAGCCCGAGGACACATAAGCTTGCCCACTGCTCTGCCTCCCGAAACCTGCATTTGAGTTTATTTAGGAAATATTTCCACTTTAGTTGCCTCCTTGAACACCAAGTCCAATTTAAGCTTATCTCCTCTTGGCTAGTATTTCTCGCAACTGCTCAAAATTAAACTCACAACAAACTTAATTCAATGATTTATAGTTAAATTAGAATTATTCCCAAGTATCGAAGGTGGATTAAGCTAGTTAGAGTTTTAAATGGCCTAAATGTTTCCACTTGGATTTGCTAATCAGTTCATGAAAAATTAGCTATAAGACTCTTTAATCGCAAATAAAGCTTTTAATTTTGTTCATGAGTGGATTGCTTGTATTTGAGTTCATGACTTTGAGGGAAAGAATCCTTGAAAGAGAATCAGTCTTTCCATTTAAAGATGAAATTTAGTTATTACTCGCCTGTTAAAATTGCATATAAATTACTTACTTATAATAACGATAAATGATTATTGCATATTATTCTGATGAGATTTAATTAAATTACCTTTTTTGGCATCCAGCCTGTTGATAAATTTGCTTTACGAGATAGAATTTGTGATTAAATTATTTTTTCATCATCTCTAAACAATTCTATACAATTGAACTCGCTTATCTCATTAGCAGATAAATCGAAAGATATAGAAATTAAAGAAGAAGAGTGCAGGAGGTTGATTGGGATTAGGAGAGGAGTTATAAATTATTTCCACTGCTCAAATAAATGTAATAAAATTCATTTTTAATACTACTAACCTTACATAATAATATAATTCGCAATGTATTTTTTAGTACAGATCAATTTATTGCATATTAAGCTCTCTCATTTAAAAACATAGAAAATTGTATTTTCACAATTTGTAATTCAAATTAAAAAAAAATAATTTTTTTCTAAAGGGGCTTCATACAAAGATACATTTTATAATTTTATTTTATTCTTTAATTATATTAAGAAACCTAACAATTAAAATCTGTGTGAAATTTAGTGTATGAGGATGTCCAGAAATAACAACATCGCCACCCCTTCAGGCTAATAACTCCAGAAACTAATCCTTAATAAACTTAATAATCCCACTCTCTCAACCGCAAAACCATAATCTGAAAATTTATTCTATTAACAATTTTTTTATCATAACTTGTGGGTTCAAAGACTGAAAGTGAATCGCAGATTTAGTTGCGTAAGCCTCCCATGCATATATCTAATTTAAAAAATAAATTATAATCATAGACCGAGGCCCTCAGAACTTTTGAACGAGACTCTAAAAATAAAGTTGACCTAAGTAATGAGGAAAGCAAGTTCTCGCCCTCTTGTAAAAGGTTGATATGACTCAAACTTAGATAGTGAATCAACCTCCTTCCCTAACTCTAACAAGGGCACTTCACTTAATGTAGCTGCGAATGCCCAGGGATTAACTGAGAATACTAGCAAGAAATTTCTCGTTTCTCCCTCCCAATAAAAGTATCATATCAAATTCCTAAATCCGGAAGATTACTAAATATAGCATTCAAATTCGTTGATATATAGATAAGTGAAAGTAGGACTATCTATACAAAAAGATGAACAGAGTATTTGAGTTTGAACCAATAGAAGAGGAAGTACCCAAGACAATTAAACTTCATAGAATGCTTTAGTAATTGCCAGATACATCTTTTAAATATGTGTTTGTGATTTACTCTTAGTTCATTTGTATCTTTGAAATATCTTTATAACTTATTGAAATCAATTAAAATTCATTTATTAAATATATTTAATGTTTTAAATTATAATCTTAGAGGCATCACAAGGACTCACAGTCAGTTGTTTAATTTTGATATATCAGTTGGTAATACTTTAAATCAAGGAAAGAGTGAAATAGTTAAGATTATAATTGAATACCTCATATTAGCATTTTTGATTAGTTAATGGGTCAACGTATAAATTCTTTGACAAGTATCTGATGAATAGCACTGAGACTACCAATCTAATTAATTTTGAAAATAACTATTGAAAAAGCAACTCTAAAATAGGATATGTATGAGTATGGTTATTTATGGTTACTCCGTTAATCCCTTGTAATAATTAAATAAATAATGAGTTAATAATTTAGAGATAAGCAGATAGCCAAGCAAATAGTTAATTAGTCAATTCATATATCCAGATTCGATGAGGAGAGCTCCATCTATGACAGGAAGGATTCAACCTTCCAAATTGAACCCTTTAATAAATATATATGTGTGAACATATTTCATAGTAATTTATAATAAAGAGCTCTATGAAGAGAATCAAAAAGCTCCCAATGGAAATCTTTTTATTCGCAATATATTTTTAGCAAATCAAATGACTACAGGAAGCAGAGACTCGTCTCAAAGTATACAGTATCAGCCAAAGCGTAATTCCAACACACAGCTGTCCTAGTTTGCTAAATAAAAAATCAGAAGATTGACTCAAGAGGAGGATTTTGATAATGGAGTACAGCACAATTTTTATAGTGGACAAAATTAAGTTGTTTCAATTTACTTGAAAATCTTTTAGAGAATAATTAGACTCAGAGACATCAGCCTATTACTAGGGAAGCATCAAAAGAATCTCAAAGCAAGAGAATAGAGAATTTTTATTACAATTTTTGTACTATAATCTGCATGTGTAGGTTATACTAGGCCAGAGTGATGCTGTTAGTGTTGGAGCTGAGATTGCATTAAATAAAGTCTTACGGAATCCCAAGACAAAAGTAGATAAAACTGTTAACTCTCTTTAAATATGAGATATTAATTTTCTTAACACAGACTAAGATGGAGCAGTGAGAATTTAATTCCATTAAGTATAATTATTAATCAGAATTTGTGAAAAAATGCTTGAATATGTGAAGAACTTTCTGCATTTATAGTCAGTAGAGGACACGCTAATGCTTGTATTTACTAAGGGAAAAGCAATAAGTAAAGAAGATGTTGTAGATGGTCCTAGAGGTAATAATAATATGAGTTCGAGAATCTACTCCCCTCAAACAATACTCAAATAATAGAAAAAAGCAAGGGACAACAATTCAATAATTTATAATATATGGAATTTGAAGTATAATAGCGAATTAAACGTTGCTGAATCCACAAGACTTAAATTCATTAAATATGGAATTTATAAATTTAATTAAGAAGTGATTTTACATATATTGGGGGAGAAATTATTTAATCTATTTGTTCATAAATAAATTGAAGTAGTGAATATAATATTTTATAATTTATCTTTATATAATTTTTGGCTAATTTTAAATTTGAAAGCTCATTTCATAGATTAAGGTTGAAAAATGAGAATTCTGGTACCTCATCTCCTGCTTAAAACGATATTTAATTAATGAATTAAAGCTATGCCTTAAAAGCAGATTAAGGTGGATTAATAAAGTTTAGAAGACTACCTCTAAGAGAACGGCCTTAGTTATTGCAAATTAATTATATAATGAAGCATCATAAAATGTATATTTAATTCATTCATAATAAAAAACTTCATTGAAGTTTACACTTTAAAATATAAGAAGTTTATTTTATTAATCAGACAGGTTTTGTGAATTTATTTGCTTATTTGGCGATAATAAGATTATGGATTCCTCCCCAAAGTAAGTTCTAACGAGGATCTGCATCAAATTAAAATATTTTTTTTTCTCTCTATTTAAATTATAAATAAATCAAACCAAAAATAATAATATAAAGCGATCAGCTTAAGTAAACCTAGAGAAGTTTATTAAGAATTAGCCTTAAAAGTAAGAGAAGACTGCATCCCTGAAAAAGAAATAGAGTAGCAACCTAACTAAAAAATAATTAAACCAATATTTTGTAAGTTTTATTTTTAACCTAAGCAACATTTTCAGTGAAGAGGGAAAGTAGACGCTATCTAATAGAAGTAGTTCAAGCATTAGCGAATAAGATCTAGAAGATTAAAT
>JAJKFJ010014164.1:0-11227 GCA_027382625.1 Tetmemena sp. SeJ-2015 | reverse complement strand
TCAAAATAGCGCTTTAATTTTATTTTACAATAGCGAATAAATAGCTAAAAATATAGATTATATTTAGGTGCAGCTGACCTCAAGCTGACTGAATTAGGAATAAAATTTGAGGCCTTAGATGTTTGAATAGGCCTCTATAATTGGAAGAATCAGATTCAGGAGCGAAAATTATCCTATAAACATATTTTTTTGCTTTCTTTTTTTCAGTATAAAATTTTACTGTCGAGGAAAGGCCCCCCCCCCAATATTTTTTTTAATTTTTATAATATTTTAACAATTATTCCTCTATAAAGAGAGGAATACGAAAGGATGATTGATAATTGATAAAAAAAAAAGAGATTAAAACCCCTTATCCTCATTATTTATAGTTTTCTATTTTATCTGATTATTTATACTTTTAATTTTAATTAGATTCTGCAATGAATGGATTCAGGTAATTGTTTATAATATTTTGCTCAACCCTTCCACCACCTCAGTCTTTACCTCCTTTATTAATCCTTGCTGACTTCAGTCCACTGCTAGATTGTCACTTAGTAGAGATATCAAAATTTTTCTATATTGGATATATGATTTCGAAGGATTTAGGAAGCGCTCAAATCACTATATCAGATATTTATGATGAATTGCGTAATCTAAAAAAATTAGGAATTTCTGAGATTCGAACCTGATTCATATTATTTTAATTTCTCAATCGTTGTCAGTTGGCCACCCAGATTCCTCCAGCCACCTTCTTCATCCCTTTATTTTAAGTTTTTATCCCCGATTTTCTATTCGCATTTGAGCCATAATTAATATATCTCCAAAATTAGCTAAATCATTATGAGTAGAATATGAATAGGTGATCGGGAGTTAGAGATATTTTAAATAAATAAGAAAGTAGATCTTGATTTAAGACCTCATTCTTTTACATCGGATAATAACTGATTCTCTAATTCAGTACGATAAGTGCTGTTTTAAGAAAGTGATTATCAATTATATTCCTTAAATTTTACTTTTACTTTTCTTTATGATCTCATGATCAAAGGGTTAACAGCTAGATGAGTCTCTTTTTGGACCAAGGTTCAACTCCCACTAGTCAACCTTTTTTTTTTAAAAAAAAATTTCCGACAATAATTATAACAGCAATAGCAACAATAGCAATAGTAGCAACAGTAGTAATAGTAACAATAAAAAGATATATAATTTGGAGGACGATGGCGAAGATGAAGATGATGAAAATTAATTAGTGGAAGAATAGTTTGATAAAAGGAAAAGTTGGAAAATAAATATGAGATGTTTCTAATGAGTGAAAATTAAATCTGATACAGTGAGGCTGAAAGTACGCAATCAAAGATAAAGGAAGGAATTTATCTAGATATGGCTTTATTAATTTAAAGTTATTATGATCTATTCATCTCTTTTTGCAAAATCTCTAATCCATTCATATTCTACCTATATTTATAGTAAAATTTATAATATATTTATTGCAACCTTACTTACTACAGGATGAGAATTATTAGATTATCGAAAATAAGGAAAACTAATAAAGATAAAGATTTTAAGAAAAATTTGATATTAAGGAGTGATTTTATATATTAGGTTTTATAATTTAATACAGAATCTTACTACTGAAAGTTGATTGCCAAGATAATGAGGATCATCATCTAAGATTCAGTTTAAGTTTTTTGAAGAAAAAAGTAGTAATCTGCTAATAGGATTCGATCTTCTTTAATTTTTGTAATTGCAATTATAATTATAATCAATTCCTAATTCCAAATAGAATCTCCAAAGACGCGATCAACATGCAAGAGGGAGTGATAAGATTTCAACCCATATTGGTCCTCCTTCCTAGCCTAGCGGTTTTCACATTTGCACATTCCTGACATGAAACTCATATCTTACTTGGAGAGTAGGCTCCCTCAACTTAAATAAAAGGTTATCAAGAAAGTCAGACCATTCAAGTTGAGAGTATGACTGGTAGTATCTTACGAGCTCCAGCTCTCTGTAGCTCATCTAAGATATGGATATCTCTCTTAGGACAATTATCACAGGCTTACCTATCCTACAGCTGCAAACATTCATGGACTACGTACAAGCTCGGTTAATATGATAACTCAACACTGGAGAAAGAATAACTACACTGTTGTGGTCAACAAGAGCAAGAGAGGGCGATGGTCTTTGTTTCCTCAGGAGACCGAACAGCGAGTCACATCCATCAAGGTCCTCAAAGAAACAGCCCATCTCAACCTGGAACAGCTCTGCTGCTACCTCCATCTCGATTATAATATGCCATTGCTCTCAACTTTCTGCTAAGATAGATGTACATACGCAACGGAGTTAAGTACAGCGCTGCTTGATACGCATTCATATGCAGGGATGAGAAAGAGTGGGAGGCTGAGGAGAGGGAGTAAAATTTCTCCAAGCGAGCGACCTGGTGGATTTATGATGACAGTCACCTGGTCTATATTGACGAGTCGACATTCAACGCGCGGCTGTCTCCTAAGCGAAGTTGGCTAAAGAGGAGCAAGAAAGTCCAGATTTCCAGCAAGCGCGACAAGTTTATGACTGTTATAGGAACTATCAGCGAGACTGGAGGCCTCCTGCACTCCAAGACTATCGTAGATAGCAACAACCTTGGGCACTTCTTCGCATTCAAAACCCCAAAACCCCATAATATGACAAGAAAGTGAAAATAATTTGTGTATAATTAATTTCTTTATTAATACTTATAATCATGCTAAATTTTAACCCTAAACAGGCAATCTAAAGTCTTCTAGGAAGGTCACCTTGACGTCTGTCTCATATTCTCTGAATTTTATACCTTGCTTCCTCTATCTCAGATAACTGAGTGTTAGGTTTCATAGGTTGCTTGATTATTACTCTCTAACTTTTTCAAAGGTTCTGATACCTTGTCTATCTTACAATGTCTTCTTGCGAATTATATTTCATCATCTTCACTTTCACACTAGTAGTATTCCTCTGGTTTCATATCGCATTCAAGTATTACTCCTTGTATTCCTCGAATGATCTTTGATAATTTTACTATGCCTTTCTCATGATTATGTAAATATGCAAAATAATAAATTAGAAGATTTCAACTTTATTTTTTTTAGAGAGAATGTATATATATTTATATAGACTTTCCTATAATTTAATGGAAATTAATATTAATTAAAATATAAAATAATATTTGAAGAAAAATGCGGAGTTTGCAGGTCTTAAATATAATAATTTTTTATGATTTGAGATTGATGATAAAATTTTACTCATTAAATATTCTTCATTCTTTTTTGAGAATCACTCAGAGCTATAATTGATAAAAATTTTGGCAAACATGATTGAGAGAACTTAGAAATGTGTCGTCACATATTTCGAGGCTGATATTTCCTGTGAAGATGATTTTAAACTTAATTTTCACTTTTATTGGCTATAAACAAGCCTTTGAGGATGAGATTTATTAATCTAGCAATGCTAAATTGATTTTCTAATATTTTATTTTAGTAACCACAGATTTAAATTTGATTATTAGCTATTATAAATTTAAATTTCTAAAAATTAGAGTCACTTTATGAAACTGATTTTAAAAAATGATTATAACTATTTTAGAGCAAAAAAATTTTTAATTTTTAAGCTATATTTTATATTAAGATGTTCATCAATTAATTTGTATTATAATAGACGATTGAGTAAATTTTGAACCATTTAAATAAGAAGTAATATCTTATAGCCAGTTTACTTTCCAATTTATATACTATTTTTATCTCAAGAATAAATAATTGTAAAAATTTAACGATTCTATCAAATAAACTATAAGTAATAGTTACTAAATATTTTAATTCTCTATATATTAGGAATAGTTAAATTCATAAAAGCACTATATATTTTTATTATAATAAAATTATTTAATTTATGGTGTTTAGGGATTTAATGGATAGCCTCTTTTACAATAATACATTTATTTTATAATATTATTATTAGGAATTTAATAAAATATAATTTAAATAAAAAATAGTACAAACTAAATTATTATAGCTGAAAAATTTATAAAAAGAGAATTAATTTTATTTTAAATTAAAATGAAACAAATCAGCGACAGTTGAAGTGTGTCCAATTTAAATAATTATTACACGATTCGATTCAGAATAGTATTCTAAGAGATTTTTATCCTTGCAACTTTTTTGTGGGAGCGCTGATTCAAGAATTATAAGCGACAAAAGTTTTAATGAGAAGATGATCAGGATGATGAAGAGTGTGCTAATTATTTCCCACATCTGATATGATTAAAAAAGAAAAACATATTAAATTTAATAAGCTTCAAACAAGCTTTAGATCAGGTAGTGAAAAATCTATGATTTCAACTGCCATGAAATTGCAAATTTCTATTTATTATTTTAACCAATCACCAATTTTAATTAAAATTACTACTATAATAGAGAAGAAGTATTTATATTAAAACTAAAATTCAAATATTTCAAAGTCAATTGCATGAAAGGTATTTCAAGCTTATATTTTTAAATAATAGGTCTCTTAATACTTTCGTCAACTGCCTGGGCCATTTGGTAAGGATGGCGCCAAGGAGCAGTGATTGAGTCCTGGGAGGCTTTGAGCATCAGCAACAGCTTAACTAACGCTGATGGCTCGAACAAGGGAGGCCGCTTTGGCGTGAGCCGCATAAATATGCCACTGTTATTCCCGAAAGCCCTCTGGAAAGCTTAATTGAACTCATCGCTCAACAGAAGCAGAGACGGGCTGAGTCGAGTGGGAGAGGCATAGGATATCCTCATCATCTCATTTGCGGCTTAAAGCCCGCTTGAAAAGAGGAGATTCGACAGCCTCAAGCTTGGGATCCCCCAGCAGAGGTCGAGTTACATCAACTCATTGAGCAAAGCCTTGGCCTGATTGGGATGGGTTTAGGAGCAGCTGGCCTCGCTGCTTACCATCTCACTGACTAGGATGGTCAGAGCATCATGATCATCTGAGAGGTCCTTGCCCATGAGATGAGTCCTCGTGCTCAGCGCAGCCTTGCTGAAGCTCCTGTCCCAGACATAGAGCTGTAGGAGGAATATCCTTCAGACTCAAAGCTGTGATTGGCAGGCTCGCCCCTACCCAGATCACTGGAGCTCGTCAGAGGAGATGAGGGAGAAAAGCGAGCAGCAGGACTAACCAACCGCGTTAGAAGAGGGAATAGTAAAAGTGCCGCGCTGGGGTATTACTTAATCATGCGCTTGGCGAGCCGGAGGTGCTCGAAGATGAGGGACTGAATGCCGGAGTCACTTCATTTAGCCCTGAGGACGATATGGCTAGGAGTCTTCCTGAGTGAGGGTAATCTGAAATCACTGGGTAAGCACGGGATATGGCAAGTATGCATCTTATCATTATTGCGTCCTCTAGCGAAGTCTAACGACTCAATAGCGACTCAATTAAGACTTTACGAGTGCAATTCACACTCACCTTGGGTAAATGGGTTTTTGGGTTTAATAATTTCATTAAGTAAAATTAGAAGAAAAATATTTTAAAAAAAGATAAATTTAAATGTAAATATATATAAAATAATAATACTGGTAGTAATGGAGGGATATTTTAAATAACGAATAAAAACCGCAAAATCATACAATCAAGAAGGATTAATCAGGATAAAGGGTAAAGAGAGAATAATTTATAGTGCTCCTAATAAGATATCAGAGCTGCTACTGGAGTCGGAGTGTATTCCATCTAGAGAGTTTGCAGGGGTGCTCTAGCACTCACCATGGAGCTATGCCTAGGACCCAGGTCTAAGTCACTATTGACCTTCGAGCACTTGTGCTACCTTCTCAATGACAATACAATGGCAGAGCAGAAGCATCTCTCCCTCGCTTAGCGATGTCTCATGTTCCATCGCAAGCACCCTGAAATCACACTCAGCAAGGGCTCACTGAGAAACATCTATCGCGCGCATGGTATAAAGTTCAAGGTTACAAGAAGTGACTACAGCTTGAGTCAGCGTAAGTAGGAGGAAATACTGAGGACACAAGCTTGCGTGTACAAAAGGATGCTCGCGAGCAGAAGTGAAAAGGCTTACATCATCTTCCTTGACGAAACAATATTCAAGCCCTACCATGCAAGCATCAGGTCTTGGGCCACACCTTACTTAAACTAAGTGCTCAAGGATGGGATCAAGCTCAACACCATGGCAGCTCTCGTTATGATAAGCCCACACACAGGCTTAGAGGGTTTCGCTCTACTCGAAATGTCGATCACCATACAGATTATCGAAAAGGAGCTGAAGCTACTTCGGTTGCGTCCTTCAAGGGAAAAGATATAGGTGTTCTTAGACAACTTCAGAGCTCATCACTCTCGCTCGGTCGACCAGGCTTGCTCTGACTCAGGCATTGAGCTTATCTTCAACGCTCCTTACTCCTCATGTTTCAACCCTATCGAAGAAGTATTTTCTAGAGTGAAAGGCCACTACAAGCGAGCACTAGCGAGAGAGGACTTTAAAGTGAGCCAGGCTTAGCAAACAGACATCATATCTGGCGCTATTCGTTCGATTGAGCAACTGGACTGCCAACGCACCATAGCAAGTGGCCTCAGGAGAATGGGAGAGAGAGTCATAGAGTTGGAGTGAATAGGATTAATTTTAAAGTAACTTAAGTTTAAGTACTCTAATTTAAAAATCAAGCCAATATCCTTTTAGCGGGAGGGGACATAAGCAATCCCATGTCTACGTCAAGAGCTTTAGGACACCGATTCCGTTCTCTGTCATCATGCTGTCTTCCCCTGCTCTCTCATAAGCACAGCTGATCTCAAATCTCTTGCGCTTCTTCTATTGACGCTTCCCAGAATAAGTTACCTTCAACAATGCCAGAGCTCTGCCCTTCTTTTATTAAACATAAACTTAGGAACCCCGAATTCTTACTCGAATAGTAGGGTTGAGCCTCAAGACTTCGAAGCATCTCAGGGCTTACCTCAATAGTGTCAAGCTTCTCTTCTTCTAGTCTACCTGACATTCTGAGCTATTGCTGTGTGTGAACGAGCTTCTAAGGAAGTCCCCTCTAAGAGTGCTGAGTATGGAAAGCATGTAGCTGCGTTCAGGCAGCTCGCCCATGTCCTCATAGTAGTTGAGATAGCTCAGAAGCTCCTTGTCCCTTCGTACCATTTCGAAAATGCTTGCCACAGAGAGCTCAGGGTAATTGGGAAAGTTGATTTGGGTGAGCTCAGCCGTCCTCATCAGAAGCTTCTACCCTGAAAGGACATCCCTCAGGAACCGGAGACTTGTCTTCTTCAGGAAGGGCAGGTGATAGCCGGCTATAGCAGATTAAGTAGTATTTCATTACTTACCTTAAAGAGTAAGATTGCCATTTATTAGGTAGGTTGAAGAAAAGTAAAATGAAGATTTCATGCGAACTTAGATTGTTAAAGGCGAGGATGAATAGAAGAAGTCTGGGAGGAAGTGAAAACCAACTCCATTTTGTAAATTATAGGAATTAATCTTATTTGTGAATTTTAATTATTCTAAGTCGAGGTGGCTGCCACCTTTATTTAAAACATAAATCAAATAAAATTTAAGACATTGGAGCGATTAGCGATTAATTTCTAATTTGATCAGCTATTGGGGATTTAATTAAGATTTCACTGACTTGCTCTACTACTATACTACTACAGCTACTACTACTTACACCAGTCAGTGAAATTGGATAATTCTTTAATATAACAAATCTCACTAATTTTATTTGCTTATTTGAGGCTTAGTCTCCTAGTTTAGCTTTTTAAAGAGGTGGTAGTTTTAAATAAAACTAATAGTGTAATTTACAGAATGATTAAATTAAATATAAAACTTCTAAATAATAATATCTGACATCTAGAAAAGTTTAGGGAAAATTTAAATAAGTTAAAGATGATTCATCATAATCTTCACAAAAAATTTTCGTAAAAACATCTCAGTTGAAGTAAAACTCCATCCTGATGTAGTAAAACTTCATCTTTAAGCTTTTTGAAACTAGACAATAAGAGACTTTCAGTTTCTAATTATTAAGTCTCTGATTGGCTAGTTTAAAAAATTTAAAGGTGAAGTTTTGCTTCAATTTAGATGTTTTTTATGATAATTTTTTGCGAAAATTATGATGAATCATCTCCAACTTATTTAACTTTTCCAAAAACTTTTGTAGATGTCAGATACTATTTTTAGAAGTTTTATATTTAATTCAATCATCTTTAGTTTTATTTCAAACTGCCACCTCTTTAAAGAGTTAGAATAAGAGACTAAGCCTCAAATAAGCAACTGAAATCAGCTTTATTTGTTATATTTAGTAAAGAAATTAATTATAAGCTACTTACTCTTGCTTTCTTATCATATTGTGTGATTTTGTGGTTTTTAATGGGTACTTGATAAATTGGGATTCTATCTTCAAGAATAATTCAAAATATAAATCATGTAATTTTTATTTTATTAAATAATTAGATAAAATTTTTTTATTCTTATATTAAAAATTTTCTATAAAAATTCTGCAATTTCTGGAGGAGTTGCATTTTTGAATTAAGATAGCTATTTTGATATGATGTATACGTAATACTACGAAAATTCTTTTTAATTAATTTTATTATCATATATAATTTATTATATTGTAAAAATTAAGGGTCTAATCAAAATTGAGAAATAAATAAATACAGAGATAGGTAAAGTCAACTTATAAATTCAAATTTATAAAAGACCAGTCTTAGTATATTCGAACTCAGATCTACAGAATCTTCTTACTCATTTCCTGATTTGACTTTTGCTGATATAATTATAATTTTGTTGCTTGAATTAATCTTATCTAGCTAAAATATAGACCCGCAAGTTATATTTATAAATAGATTTAGTAAAATATTTTGGAGGATAAACAATTAATCAGCTTATTAATGTTTTAAAATTTCTAAATTGTAAAACCTTTTTGTTGAAGTATGCTTAAAATCAAGCCAGACTTCTCATATAATTGCAAAATTCTTTCTATACCATGATTTCTTTCAGGTCCTTAAGTGATCTTAACTTGTCCCCAACTTATATTGCTCCCTAAATTGTTTCAATAAGAAGTTTAGAATTTCTCTATTTATAAATTACATCTCTAATTTATTCCATATCAAGCATATAATCGATTGCCAATCTCTTCATGTCCTAAAGAATTAATGTAATTGAGAGCTTTGATATCGGAAGATAAACAGTTTAGAGTTATCCCCTTGATTGTCTACTTTTCCTCTCATCTGCAAATACTAACCCTCGGAGTTGATCTTGAAGGCGATAATTAGTTTTGAGTCTTACTTGAAACTTGGTGTTTTATCCAAAGCTTTAGTCTTATTGTAAAATCAATATACCACCATTCATTGAGTATTGACAAAATCAGGTGCATATCCAATTTTTATTTTATTTAATTCACAAAACTCCCACAATCGTCAAAATTATACTATTGCGAGAGCTTTATTATTATGCAAGCTTACTAAAATTACTCAAATGATGGTACACAGAATTAGTTCAACTACTCCTGCTGCATCTTGCTCATGACGTGATCCTCCTCGATAAAGCTATTATCGCTCGCGAAATGTTCTGCTCCTTGGGTGATCACCTTTCCTCTACGCACATTTCATTTTTTGAAACTCATCTTTGCCTTTTCGAGAATCAATACGTGAGTCTTTAAAATCCAAGAGGAGTGATCTTGAAACCCCCTAAGCTCCACTTTATTTATTCTCTCCTTAACAACCTCAATGTGATTAGTGCAAGTGAATTTGATTCCTCATCACTCTTTATTCTTCAAGCATCTGCCAAACTAATTTTAAAGCTGCGAGGTCTAACCAATGCCAATTATCTCGAAGTTTAGAAAGTTACTACTCCATTGAGATCCTGCCTTGGCATACTTTAAACTTCGCTCTGCTTTGTCGTAATTTATATTTCCTCTTCCTCCTCACTTCAAATCGAATATCAACATTTTTTAAAGTACTCTCTAGCTAGCATCCCAAGAGTATGAACTTTTCGTGACCCGCAAATTTTCCTAACGCAGAAGTATCCACGTCGCGAATATCAGAAACCAATCAATAAGATGTCACAAAACCTGTAGACTGAGAGAAAAATTTTCTCATCTCGATTGCAAATAGTTGAGCTCATCTGTGCTTCTTCTTCAAAGTATAATAGTAAGGACTCGATCTATGCAAAGACCATATTTTTATCTTCGAAGAATCTACTCAGATATTGGAGTGAACTCAGCTCAAAGTAGGGACTTCCACGATTCGAGCTCCATTTGCCATAACGCTCACGACTATTGTATTTCTTTGGTTTCTAAATGATAAAGAAACTGAAATGGGCATGCCAATCACAAGGCAGTGCGAACGCCTCCACGCTCACATTCAAAAAGTGTAGGTCCCTTAGCCGAAACTAGATCTTAAACTTCCTCATACTACAACAATCCTTGATGCCTTCATCTATTTAAAATAATCAGTTTACATATGTGAAATTCTAAATTACGAGTAACTTACCTCAACATACCTAAAGAAAAGATCTCTAGAGTTAGTTCGAGAATTAGTCCCGCCCAGTGCTGAAGGTGGAAGTCATTTCATGTTCGGAGGGTCAAACGAAAATTTTGAGTTTCAAAATATTTCTTCTTCAGTTTGAAGAAGCATGCTTTGAATGTAGTTTGCATCTTATTCTATGATAAGCGCTTCGAATAATCATCATTAGCTAGTTGTCTCACACAAATTAGATGGTGAGCTAATGCTACTGCTTGCTAAGCTTCTCTCATCGACAAGCAGTTGACCAATGCTAAACAGTCTACGCTTCCAATACTCAGATGCCTACAGGAGCTAGCCGATATAGTTCCCAATAGAAATTGCTCTCTCACTTTCAATAAGCCTTTCAAGAAAAGCAAATCACTTTAAGAGAGGCTACTCATCCATAGTTGTAGCTGCTTTTCTTAGTAAGTATCGCAATTTGGCAAGGTAAATTGAATAAAATCTGCACCGCAAAATAAGACTTTGATCTATAGCGAGACCCTCTCAGTCTTTGCAAGGTATGGTGTCTCAGACTTGGCATGTAGCCGATGACAAGATTTCTGCTCTGACGATGTAAATGTCATAAGTAGTTCCAAGTTTCCCAGCAATTATGAATATCAGATAGTAGAACTGAAGGCATATCAATTGACAAATTGCCATCACAAGGCACTCGAATGATTTTCAAGAGATAAGAGTAGGTAGCTGAACGCAAAGTGCAATTGGGCAGCTACGAAAATATGAATCTGCTACAGAGCAT
>JAJKFJ010014155.1:0-11228 GCA_027382625.1 Tetmemena sp. SeJ-2015 | reverse complement strand
CCTCAGGACTATTACAACCAGGTGAGATAAAACTTGGTCAAAGCAGTTTACGATAACTGGGAACCTCAGCATCTTCTTTATGAGAATTTCAACGATGTTACAGGAGTAATTATATTTTAAGAGAGGGTTAATATTCACACCCTTTCTCTGGCTGGACAACTCTCATTCTTCTCATCGTCAGTGGAAAATATATTTGAATCAATTACAATTTTGACAATGATTTAAGTATAATCGAAAATCTGCGTCGAAAGAAAGATTCGAATACTTTCTGTTTCTATTGATTCCTGAATTTAAGGATACTTAAAATAAAATATTAAATTTAGTACAGTAGCTTAGGAATTGATTAAAGTCTTTAAACAAAAGCCTTAAGATTAATATTATAAAATAAATAAGTATCTGAATTCTTCTTTCTGATGACCAAGAATTTTTTTAAGCTAGCAATTCTCTAACTATTTGTTGCCTCTGTAAGATAACTTGCAAACCCATTTTTGATTTAGATATCTTGCTAGACCCAAGCTGGAGGTCTTTTCATGACAAACCCATCTCTCTTTTTCTAATTGTAGATATTACTAAGTCTATTCTTTGTTTAAATTGCAAGAGAGCTCAGCTAGGCAAATTTTCCTAGATGTCTTGAACTATCAAGTGGAGCAACTTTCAGGGGTTAATTTCACGCAATCTTTAGCAGATGCGTTCTTCAAACACATACAAATTTATCTCTCTTTTTATTTGTTGTTATTCAATCAGTCTCAAAGATTCTTTAATTTTTATTGGTTGAATAAATTATTTTAAGCCAAAGCAATGGAAATTAATCAGCATCTAATAGCAGCAGCACTGAACAAATTCCAAACGTCTAAACTTAAAACTTCTCTTGCTAACTGCTAAATCCGACGAACGCCTAGTTCTCTATAGCCACTAATTCTCAAATCCAAGACCAATTCTCTAACGTCAATACTAATTCCAAGATTTTAAAATTGAAATTTACATTGAATTATTATTTGTGAATTGGGTTATGCCGTTTGATCAACTGATTTTACTGGTGAGTAATCTCGACGTTTATTGCACTGGCTAAGTTCTATTCCCTAATTCATTTATGATAATAACTACACTTATTAATTTTAATGTAATAAATTCCTCTGATAGCTCGTCCAATTAAACCAACTCTTAGAATGATCTGATTAACTTGCAAATAATTGCTACTAACTTCTCAACTTTTTATTCTCTACGATATTATTTTAAGGTAACTTCTCAGGATTGATGAAATTGAGCTTTGAATACAATCTGACTCAACACTCCACCATGCTTCCTCAAATAGCATCAGCTAATTTAATTTAATTTTAGTGTCGCTCTTCAAGACTTAAGAATCCTACTTTCTCAAAATGGCAACTAAAGCAATTAGAGTGCTCAAGAATCTCAGTAATTCAATGTTTCTCATCAAGTTATTGATGAGTTCCTAGTTTCCATCAATGACAGATACAAGCCAATCATATCTTAATTAAGAGTAAATTATTCATGATTGAAACATTTAAATGCTAGATAGCTTCAGGAAAAGAGTGAATTCTTAATTAATGGGAAATTTTTCTGAAATTCAATTGGACGATAATATTAACTTCTATCCTTCCGCTAACCAGTCAGACTTTTTCAGCGTTCAAACAAAGCAGTCTTAATAACCAACCTAGTCTTCTCTGAATATCCAGAATTCTTCCCAATAGAATACGAATCAGACTTAGCCTTCAAACTCTTCTAATCAAACTGACTCATCCAACTCAACTAATCAAACTCAAGTCTATTTTAAGTCATATTTTCTTTTATAAAGCATAGGAGAATTCTTCTTCGCTCTCGTCAGCCAATAATTAAAGCTACTTCTAGATAAATGTAAATCAGAGTTCCGTAAACCTGATATTCGGAGGATACATTTATGACAACAGGACTAATTTCACAGTCAATGATCCTACCAAAATTGATCCATTCTTAATTCAAAGCTATCAACAGGCCAACACTACTCAAAATAAAAGTAATGCTCCTATCACTGAACAACCAGTTGGCTCATTTATTTCTAATCAGATTGATTTCTCAGCACTAGGAGTGAATTTTTTATACAAGTCTATTTATTTGTAAAAGACTTTATATGATCTTTATATAGTTGGAATTTTAATTAAAATCGGTGATTGGTTAAAATAATAAATGGAGAGTTGTAAAATGGTGTCAGTTGAAATCGAAGATTCACCCCTTGATCTGTAGCTTGTTCGATAGCTCATTAAATATTAATATGAGTTTCTTCTTTAATCATCTTCGTAGCTCCTCTCAGTAACGAGATATGATGCGCGCATTCTTCATCTTCATCTAAGCTTGTGTCGCTTATAACTCTTGACTGAGCGTTCCCACACAAAAGTTACAAGGATAAAAAGTTCTTAGAATTTGATGCTGAATCGAATGGTGTAATAATTATTCAATTTGGAGACACTTCAACTGTCACTGAATTATTCCATTTTAATTTAATATCTAATTTAATTCTCTTTTTTATTAAATTCTCAGCTGTAATATAATGAATTAATCAGCTATTGATCTCTCTGCCTATATAGACAGTCTATTCATTAAATCTTTGTTACTCAGAGAACTCCAAAGCTTGAACTACTTGAATTCTAGTTCTCTCTCTAACTATTTCTCAGGCTCTGCTGTCACTCCAACCCAAGTCAACTTCTCAATTGATGATCCTTAATCTATAAAATATATATGGAGCGAGAAATTATCACTATTAATGTTTAGCTGATTTCAGTAAAGCGCTATCAACCAAACAATCATTATGGTATATTATGCTTTCTGTGTATATATATATATATATATATATATCCCACATAGCTTTTGATAAGCTTGCCCAAATACTACTTTAGAGTGTAGGGAAGCACAGTCTACTCTGACACTGAGTACAGCTTTGAAATAACTTGCAACTTTGACCAGTCAGAACATCCCTCAACAGCTCTAGTCAACCTCTTCACAGTCCAGACTCTAAACCAAACTCTTATGCCTTAGATTTATACATGCAAATAGTTCAATTTTATTTTATTGATTAAGGTGTAGGATCTAAGTCTCAACCTGCAAAGAGAGGATTGTGAGTTGGAGTTCCTCGGTGACTACGGATTCATCACTAAAATTCAGCAGTTCTTTGTGAAGCACTTCCAACTTTAAGACAGGTTGAATCAGCTCTAAGATCAAGTCAAGGCACAAGCAACTCCAGTCATTGATAAGAAAATCAATCAAAGAATAGCCAACTAAATACAAGCTTATAAATATACATGCTTAGTTGTAAATCTTAAGTTTATTGGAAGCCTGCACAATTATATAATAATTTAGATGACAGAACTAAATTATAATTGCTGGGAGAAGAGGGTAACTAGAGTGAAAGTCTCTACCTATTTTACAGCATGGTGGACAATCCTCTGGTTCTCTTGAAGTCTCAACTACCAAATTCAAACTCTCAGCAGCCTTCAGATGGCTCAATTGTATTACCAATAAGATTATACACTCAAATTGTTTGAGATGTAAGATAATCGTAATTATTCCTTAAGCTTTTGAATATATCTCATCTACGAGCAATGAGAAGATTTGCCGGTTGTACTAAAAATATATCTTAAAATAATGAAATCAAATATGTCAGTTAGTTTGATTCACTTAAAATTTTCAATCACTTGATTATCAAATCTTTCTTTGATCAAGCGTTTCCTCAAATCAATATAAATTAATATCTCATCCATTTTAATCTGATGCTTTGTAGTTCATCTATACTCTCAAAGTTTTGAGGGTCAGATGGCTGCTAATCAGCATCCTTTGAATTAATTTATAGTTTAGGAACTTAAAAGATAAATGAAATTGATAATGATGTTAACTGCTTTCTTTTAATAGCGGTTCTTCGTATACTTAGTGTTTTGAGTGTCCGAGGGCGAAAAAGTGAAGGGGCTGCCGAATATCTAATACTATGAATTCACAACTATTTAATTATTATCCTAATCCGGTGCCTCATTAAATATCATCGTTTTTTTCCTCTTATTACTTTATCTTCTATTCTAAACTTAACTGAATAATATTCTCAATTATTAAAAGTGCATTAACTCATGAACTATGGTTTAAGACTCAATGGTGTTTTAAGAATGGATTTTATTTCCCTGATTCTTCTTATTCTGATACTAAAACTTAGAATGAGGAAGGCCACTTTGCGGCTGCTGGGAATGCAAATTGATAGGAGAGGGATGGGAGTTGCTGTTGTTATGGCCGAAACTAGTAATAGATTCTCAAATATATCAAGATAAATTATTCATCCTATGATGGAACACTGATGCCTTTGCCATCATGGATTGAGAGTCTCTTGCTTATGAATTGAACTGGAGAGGGCTTTTCAAAGATTATTTTATGTACGCTTGCATTAGGACTTATGAGATTGATATTCGCATATTGCAAGTCGTTACTCAATTTACTTAAGTGAGCAAAGATAATTTCATGGCTAGTATCTCACTCTGCTCTGCGTAGTTTACCTTTGAGCGGGGAGAGTTGCTTATCATAGACCTCACTCCATTAATCAAGCTTCCATTATCCTTCTCTTCTTCTTCCTTTTCATCTCCCTCTGACATATTCTGCAACTGTTGAATCTAGCTTTATAGTCGTAGCAGCAGCTGCTGTTTCAGTTTCTTGTCAATCTTCTTTCGCTTTCTATTTCCAAGGAGTGCTAGTTAGTGTTGAGCTGGGTCTAAATGCAAAGTGCTCGCCATATTGTTGTGAAAAGGAAAGTTCTCTCCTGCTGGCAAACCTGTGGATGCTCAAATTTAACAGTCGATTATAAAAATAGTCGAAGCTCTCTTATACAAATCTCTTTCATCATTGATAATCAATTTTTAAATGTACCTACAATTTTATAAATAGTCACTATATTTTTTTGTTACTAAAGTTATGATATTTATTTCATTATTTAAGATATAAATGATTTCTTTGCCCTTTGCGTGTTGTTAGTATGACTAGCTTTGGTTAGGGTCTAGGAAGCTCGACTGTCTATAATTTGAAGTGTAGACATCTAGATGGTTTTAGTTCTGGCTATTATCAATTGAGTAGATTTGCATGGGCTAGGACTCTTACCTCTCCCCATGTCTCTCGTTAAAAGTTATCATTCTCACTTCTTCCATTTAAACAAGATAATTAATTTCACCCGCCCTAGATGGAAGGGGACTTAATATCAAATATTGGTTAATCTAGTTTGTTCGTTTGCATTTGATTGCAACCTGCTCAAATCCAATTTAGTTGATTGCACTCGATTTAAGAAAATTATATTCAGCTCCTTGTCACTCTTTAGAATAAATAGGTGCACCATTTAAATTTAATTGGTCTTTTACCTTGCTGCATTTACTAAATTCACAAAGCTCTCTCCCTTGCCCTTTGCTAATTAAGTTTTGTTTCCTTTCTGAGCACCTTCAATCTTGAATTTACTTCTCAGATCAGTCCATTTGTTTTAGGAGTCTTCGAATCCGCCCATTAAGTCATTAAAACTAAGTTTAATTTATTATATTAGGATAAAGTCAAATTGCGAGAAATTCACCTCTAGCTAAATTAAAATGATACTGAAAATTAATTAAAAGCGGTTTTGAATCAACTCTATTATTTGGGGTATGAAAGTCGGTTAGATTAGCGTTATTCTCTACTGTTAAAATTCTAAGAATAAAATGACAATTTTTGTGTTGAAACTTAAATCTTTCCCGCTCTGTTCTTCATAGGAGATTGCTTTCCTTTAGCTTTTCGAAAAGAAGAAATATATATTCAGATGATTAAATTTCCTATTGTAGTTCTGCCTCTGGATATTATATGCTTCTTTAATATTGTTATTAAAATAACTAGTTGACGTTTTGATCTCTGAAACTCTTCCTCAATGAATTTTGTGAGAGCAATCTGTTTCTATCTGAGTCCATTGACTTGAGCTATGTGCCTATATTTGTGTCCTAGACTCTCACAGACTATCCCTCGGGTGTTTTGAGTTGTGACTAGAAGTAAGGTGACTAGCCCCTCTCGTTGAAAGATCTGCTAGTTAGTCCCCTCATCAAACTTACTTTGCTCTCGTGAATACTCCTGTGATAATAAATTACAAATGTATTCTTCTTCTTTAGTGACGGATAAGTTCAGACTCGTAGTCTTAAATTTTAAACACTGTCAAAAACCTCAATATGGGAAATTTGACCAGCTTTTTAACATGAATAACTATCAAGATAGCCACAAATCTGTACAGCCAGAGCAGCAAAAAGTAAATGTTGTAGAACATAATTAACAGAAACAAGATGAAAAGAGACGAATTGTTCTTCTGAACTTCACTCTAAACGAAGAAGATGCCCCCGTATAAAATCATAGTCTATAATCCTAATGAAAGAAGAAAATAGTTACTGCTGCAAATATTGACTGTTTCTCAATTGAGTTAAATCTTGGATCTATATAAGGCCTCAAGTAAAACAAAAGCTGCACTTGAAGTAAAAGAACGAATATCCCTATCAAGGCCTATAAAAGTTAAGTGCAATAATCAATACTTTTAGCTCCTAAGTTATAGAGGAGAGTAAAGTATATTTAAAAAAAAGGTTTGATCAATTAAAGTGGAGCACATGATGAAAATAATTTTTCGAGCGTTTACAACGAGAATTTCCCAATAAAATGTTTAGTCATCTAATCCGACGAAGAATAGACCATACTTGACTATGATTTCTCTCTCATTTAGTTTGGATTGGTTTTTCTTGAGTGTGATAAAAATCATTAAGGGAAAACCTATAGTCCAAAAGAAGATGTATGCTAGTCCAATAGCTGGAGCGTATCTATTATAGTCACCCGACCAGCACTCTATGTTATAGTCTGACTTAAGGTATGACTTGCCATCTATTCTAGAGCAACTGAATAGAGCGAAGTTTTAGTTTGTGATAATTAAAAATAAAAGGATAATTGGGTAGCAAAGATAACTGAAAATGAAGGATGTGACTATTATACTCTAGCTCAAGTTATTCTACAATTTCAACCTAAACAAATTCAACCATATATATTATAGAATTTTATGCAATTTTTACAATAATCGGAGGTTTCTTTTTACATTTCCAAATAGCGTTTATTAAAAGCCACAGTAGAGAACTAAGTAGACTCAAAATTATGGGTAGGAGTCCAAATACTATGGTTTTTATGTAGAAAATAGGTAGTGCCATATTGTTACTTTGTGAATAAAAGCAGTCCAATGAGAATATAGTTTATGTTTAGCTACTTAAGAACGAGAAGCTTTGTAGTGCTGTATTTACTTGAGAAGGCCAGCTGAGATCAAAGTCTTTGACTATCATAATAGCGTGGAAATAGTTGGTGAGAATTCTAATCAGAACTGTCTGGGGCTTATTCCTTTTAGGATTGCTGAGTATAGAGCTATAGGAAATTAATTAATCACAAACTTACTAGAGGAGATAGATAACATAAAGTGAAATCAGAACCATTATTCCTAAGAGCTTTAACACTTATATAGATAGATTCTCACACTCCACACAACTAGTTGCACCCTGCCTCGCGTATGTCACTCCGCTTACATTCTTTGAGCATATTTAGCAGAGTTTTCCTTCGTAACCTATGTCACACGTCGAATTCACTCCTCCTCTAATTAGTTTTGAAAAAATAATTACTTACAAACAACTTGCCTCATTGGGACATTAGTAAGCATTTATGCTCTTTATATTTGATCTCCAAAATCCAGGCAAAACTTCAGTAATATTTCTCCCACCACAGGAACCATGACTGAAGCATTTTGAGCAAGATGTGCTCAGAGGATTGAAAGAGTAAGTACCCTTTTGACACTCGAAGCACATACTATTCTGACTAATTTCTCCTTCAATGCATTCTCTGAAACTAACTCCAACAGCATAAATAATAATCAAGATAAGTTCAATTATAACCAGCATAGTCTAATATAGAAATTAGGAAATTCAATAGTTACCTTAGTAAACTTATCCTGAAACCATTTGAAAGAGATCTGTATTTATCGCATTTGTAATGAATTTTATCGTTGTGTTATAATTTGGCTTTGCTAAATATTTTTCAAATAAGTTTCTGTTAAATATAAAATTGAATACCTTTACTAATGAAATTGAAGGGAAGGAATAAATTCCATTCTCTGCAGTAATTTTATTATTTTATGAAACTTGCACTGTTAAATCAGCTGAGGTTAATAGGGCTTCACTTAAATTATCGCTCGTAATAAGTTGATCATTTTAATCAAAGATTCCTATTAGAATGGCCTCAGTTAATATTTGGCCACTAACAATTTGATATGTGAGGGTATCGCTTTCAATTATTTTATAGTCTGATTGTAGTTACCTCCTTGTTGAGGATGATGGATTTTCTTATTTTTCAATCAACTTTAGTTTGAAAGCATAAGAGGCATAATCTTTTCCATATGGTGCTATGTTGTCCTAAAAGGAGTTTGTCATCATTTAAATTAAATAAATCAGGCCAGTTGGTGAATACAAGTCATAGTAAATTACATCAACACTTATTAAATTAATTGAATCAGTTTGAATTGCTCCTCCTGATATAAGTGCCTAATTCTTGTCGAAGGTGTTCTCAGATAAGTTATACATGCAAGTAGAAGCAGCTTCAGATTGGCAGGAAAGATAAGCTGCTCCTCCATTCTGCTCTAGAGCTGCGTTTGATTCGAATAAGTTATTTTCCAGAGTGGCTTTCACGTTTTGAAGCAAAATAGCACCTCCTTATATTTAAGCCATGTTCTCAGTAAATCTACAATTTTAAATTTTTAAAAGCATAATGAATGTTAATTTGAGATTGTTATTGAAGATGCTGTAGATGTAGAATATTTGACAGAGCTATGAATTGCTGGCGAATTTTAGCTATGAAGCTGAGTAAAGTTTGAAGATTAAATGATTGCTGAGGTTTGATAAAGATAGAGAGCCAATCCATCCTCTATCAGATTAGATGAACCCTGAGAGATTGAAAACTTTAAAATGTTATTGCAAATAAAAATTATAAATTGAAGAATAGATAAGCTAAAGATTAGACTGCTGAATAGACCAAAGCTTTGATTGGAAGTTTGAAGCCATGAAATGCTCTAAATTAATTCATCAAATATATGAGAGCAAATATTAAATACAATAAAGTAGCTTATATATTTAACAAACAGGGAAAGTCATAAAATGTCACTAGAATTCTAAAGAATCAAGCCCAAGAGGTATATACATAGCTTTATTATTTAAACCATTTAGGTTTTCGAAGAAAAGTTATAAGCAGAGTCAAGAATCTCGCTATTGGAAGAAGTATCAAAATGTGCTCATGGAGAAAGATGAATCGATGCAGATAACAGATATTAGTTTCTGCAAGGGAGAGAAGCCCTACTTAATGGCTGCTGCAGTATCAGCTAAAATTGATATATACTCACTCACATAGCCAGAAGGAGAAGATTGTAATTTTAACTTAGCCCTAATGAAATTCTTATAGTCAACGATGACAGACTCAAGCCAATGACCTCCCTTTATAAATTCAAGGATATAGTGACTAGTGTGAAGTTGCGATAAGATGGTAATTTAATGCTCGCTGGAGAGAAGAATGGGAAAATTTAGCTATTCGAGATTAAGAACAAGTTTATCCTTAAGACTTACTAGGAGCATGAGAAGTAAAATTATTCATCTTCCCTAATCCTTCTTTAGCTAAATCAATTGCTTTGACTTTAAAAGTAACCAAAGAGAATTTGTGGTTGCTTCAAACGATTCAGGAATTAAGTACTTTGGAATATCGGACCCTAAATCTCTTTTCACTATTATTAAAATATTTGCGATTCCTTTTGTTCCTTTATCTTTTGTATAATAAAATATTAAAAGTGCGCATAATGACAACATTAAAAAGGTCCAATATGTGAATGATAACCTCATTTTGAGCGCTAGTTAAGACAAAACTGTGAAGTTATGGGATCTGAGAAACTACAACACGCATCTTTCTTCTGTTTCCTATGAATAAACAATTGAAGATTTCGTCTCATATAGATAAAATTTGTTTGCAGTAGCTAATTCAAATACAATCTCAAAGTTGTTCATCAACGAGTAAAACATTCTTGAAAAATAAAGCGAGTTCATAGCATTCTAAAAGCCAGTTATGAAAGTTCAGTATGATAAAACTAAGGATAGACTACTAGCAGGAGGATTAGATAACCAGCTTAAGTTCTTCTCTATTGATGAGTAAAACGATTTGAAGGTAGCTTATAAGATAAAGGTTCCCTCTGAGATTTTTGCCTTGGACATTTCAGCATGTGGTAATCACTTTGGACTGGGTCTCAACACAGGATCACTTATCGTAAAGTCTAAGCTTATAGAAGAGCTAAATTAAGATGAAGATGAGGAAGAGAAACTTATGAAGTCATTCCAGCCTGGATTCCAATCCAAAAGCAAGAACTATAAGTACTTCTATAGAGGGCAATATGTGACTCCGTCAATCGATGATATGATTGCTTCTCAAAAACAAAGGAAAGTTAAGTTGGCAGAGTATGAAACTTTCCTTAAAAAGTTCTAATACAAGCAAGCACTCCTATCCTCTCTAAATCAAGGTAATCCAGAAATAATTCTAGCTCTGTTCGAGGAACTCATTGAAAGAGGAGGACTTGAAATATCTCTCGCTAATCATTCCGAGAATGAACTCAGCAAGATTCTAGAATTCTTGAATGACAAAGCCTTCGATCATAGATTCTAAGGGGTTCTCCAAGAAGTTCTAAGAGTTATCCTAGATATGCACTCCGCAGTATTGGGAAACTTCTCTCAAAAAGTAGACAATCTAGTTTTCAACAAGATAAAGAAGACCATCGATGATTAAACTGCACTAGGAAAAGAACTTGCCCAACTCAAAGGCTAAATTGATATGATTCTAAATGGTCTTTAATATGTCGACACCTATAGGCTTGCTATTTCTAACTGAGATATTTAGAGTCAAAATTAATTAAGAATTTAAACATTTCCCAATCATATTTTAATGCTCTGCGTGGATTTGTGAGCTTATGACTTCTATTATTTCTTTTGGGCTTTTTAAAGTTTAAATGCTTTGTACAGTCATCTTTGAGATGTTTAGATCAGTATAAATTAATTTATTTATCAGACTTTTAAACATCTATGAGAGGTAAATAGTAATTATTGTGTATCAAATTCATAAGAGTAAAGTCTGAAATTTCTACTTAAGCATCCTCAAGACTAATT
>JAJKFJ010014154.1:0-11229 GCA_027382625.1 Tetmemena sp. SeJ-2015 | reverse complement strand
ACAACTCACAAGCAAATAAACATCAGCACCAGGGTGCACCCTCTGCTCTAAACACAGTCCCCAATCAGTCAGTTGTAAATTCCAATGTCCAAAACACTTCTGGAATAAGCAAAAATTAGTCCAGAGCGAGAGAGAGCGAGGGGAGTGAATCTGAGGAGAGTAGCCCGAATGCAAGGGAAGATAACAGACAGAGAGAAGAGTCTGCAGAAGATGAAGATGACGACCAGGAAACGAAGTCTCACCACGAAGATGAGTCCGATCAAGATGAGTCTGACGAAGATGAGGACGAGGGCTCAGATGATACAGCTTTTCTTGATAGCCATTTCTTGTATGCTCATTTAATTAGATGAGACATCTGAGCAGGAGAGTTAAGAGGACGATGAATAAGAGGGGGAAAGTGAGGAGGCAAGCCCTTAAGAGCAGTAGTCCAAAGTTGCGAACAATAAAACAGACTAGCACAGCCACATAAGCTCAAGTAACTCCCTCTAATAGCCATCTAATCCAAGCAACTAAACCAAAATACCACCAGAAGATAAAAATCAAGCAAAGTAGCCAAGTCAAGTGCCACCACATCAGCTCTATGTTTAACATTTTATCAGAGTGAAGACGAGGAAAGCAAGGCTCAATAGTCCTCATCTCATTAGTCTGAAAGCAGTGGAGATAATGAAGAGTCAAAGAGCCAATCAAGTCAAAGCAACAACTCAAGTAACTAAAACTCAGAGAGTTCGAATCAGAGCAGTCAAAAGAGTAGCTAAAAAAGTAAAGAGCAACTCAAAAACGTCACAACCAAAGGGTAAAAGGAATATTAATATTTTAGAATATTAAATTAAAAGAAAATTGAATAAGTCAAATATCACTAACTCTAAGAAGTTATAGATTCTTTCTTTATTCTGCGTTTAAAAGAAGAGGACAACAGTAGATTAGACATAGATGAAGAAGAGGAGGTGGCTCCTATCATTAAACCTCCAAGCCATCGTGGTTAAGCTTCAGAATCTAAATAAAGTAAATAATCTCCAGTATACCTAAGGAGCTAACAAGACTCCTTCATAACATAACAATTATTCTAATTTTATTTGCTCCTCAAGTGTGTCTCACGAAACTTAAAATCACTCATCTCAAAATGCAAGAAACTAGCCAAAACCAGCAAACTCGCATCTAAATTCCTAAGAAAACACGACTTCGCAATAGGAAGTGCTAAATACTCAAACAGTGAACAAGTACAAGAGGTACCAATCTTTTGTGAAGCTGAGGAGCGATATGTGTAAGTATGAACTGAATATTTCATATTGAGGGATATAATTATTACGAGATATAAACTGTTTATAACTTTTTGAATCGCTACTTTATAATTTGCTTTTCATCTAAACTTCATATTTTATAGTTAAGGTGACGTCTTAAAACTCCCTGCGTAGTGAGAAGAGTGTTACTAAGAAGGACAAAAAGTCTAAAAAGAATGGAGGAGAAACAAAGGCTAAAGATGGCGAGGATCAGCCTACTGACTATTACGTGTACTTTGGCGATAGAGAGAACTAGGATAACAATCATAATAAGCGTAGCTCGAATAAGGTGCGCACCTAAAAATATACCCTCTTGACTTGGGCACCACTTTCCCTGCTTTACCAGTTTAAAAGACTTGCTAACGTCTACTTCTTGCTCATCTCCATTCTTACCTGCTTTTCCTTTTCTCCTAAGGATAACTTTAATTTTTTATTTTAAAATATTACTAGTTGGATCCTGCCTCTATGATTGGTACATTTGTTCTAGTCCTAGTGTTTACTATGCTAAAAGAAGCCTATGAGGTAAGTCCATAGTAGATCATATTCAGAATACTCAAATTGCAATTTTGGAGGCTTGTTTTGCAATTAAATTGGATCCTAAGTAAATTTTTAAATATCAGTAATTTATTCGAAATTAAACTTTCCTAGTAACTATATCAAGAAATATTGCTATTAAAAGAAAGTATTATCCATAGGATTTTTCCCACATTTCCTTTCTATATTCATTTTAAGTAGAGCTTATAAACTACACCATAATTTTGAGTGGATCTATTAAAGACCAAATGAAATCTTTCTTTTTTTGAGTTTCCAAAATTAGTTTCAACCTAAATATGAAAATGGGCATATTTTGTAACTGACTTAATTTATAGGACTACTAGAGATATAAACAAGACAGAGAGGTAAATAGCAAACTGGCTTTGGTGCTAAATCCACTTTCCATGCAGTTTAAATTAAATACACTCTTTTTGTGTGAATGACTTATAAAATGCAATTTGAACAGACTAGATGGGAGGATATAAAACAAATGCATAATTATTTTAGATATCTAGAAAGGCAACATAGTTAAATTCATGAAAGATTTAGAAGCACCTGCAGACATCCTGATCCTGCACTCTTCCAATAAGAGTGGAATTGTGAATGTGGATACTATGAATCTAGACGGAGAGACTAACCTCAAGGAGAAGAACTCTCTCATTTATTATATAAAAAAGGAGTGGATCATAGTTTACTTTTATCATACTGATAAATTATCAGATGCGATCCTCCTAATGAAAACCTTGAGAAGTTAATAATATCTGAGACAGGATTATCTTCTATAAATTATTATTTAAGTGATTTATATCCTTATTGAAACGGAGTATGAAATTTGGATTTAAAAAGGCCTTCTTTCGATATATAATTTGAGATTTCATCATAATGATTAAAATCTTTTTCGTAAAGTTAAGATGTATCTAATTTGATTGAAGCTGAACATAGCAGCCTTCAAAATTTTGAAGGATTTGAGGATGTATGATATTGAGACTGAAAGCTTCGCACGCTGCAGGAATTCAGATCTTATCGAGGAAATGACTATAAATAGAATATAGCTCCCTCACTCAGAATAAAATGATATTTAAGAAGGCTCAGGTTAATGGCTAAAAGTACGGAGACAACCACTCATCTACAAATTAAATTCTATAGAAAGACTTATATTAATAATCCTTAAAGATAAATGAAATATTTTACTTTAATTACGCTCTTGATCAAATTTCTATTCTTTTAGGACTCTCTCATTGAAGAATTCGATGAGAAAAATGACTTGCAGAGCTTCACTGGTTAGCTCAGATGCGATTTATTATTGTGAAGAAGTGGGATGCAGTGCTGCAAGTGAAAGACAGGAAAGTGCCTTTGGGGAGTATTAAGAATCTGCTTCTCAGAGGATGCTTTGTGAGGAACACTGACTATGGAATCGGTATAGTAGTCTACACTGGAATGACCACCAAGATCATGAAGAATCTCAAGAAGCCTCCTCATAAAGTCTCTTACATCATGCGACTCATGAATAAGATGCTCTATAGCGTCTTCGCCTTTCAACTGTGCTTAAATGCAAAAGTAGTGTTCTATGTTTATTCATGTACTCAAATCAAATTGAATGAAACTGACTAGTATAATAAAACCTATTAAGAGTTATAGCAGCCTTCATTGGCAAGGATTTTTGGAAAAAGAGATAGAAAAAATTAAATATCCTGGGAAATGGGTCAAGTTGAGATGGTATTTAGCGACAAGACTGGCACACTCACTCATGATGGATGTATATATAACCACTCAATGGAAGAAGAAAACCCTGATGGCATGCTTGTAACTGGAATTAAGTTGATGCGCAAAAAGATGAAAGAAGAATACAACGCTATACAAGAGCAACCTAATGAACCACCAATTGCTTACTGCACAGAGTATTTATCATAAATTAGACAATCTTCACTCAAGGGATAATATACCATTTTCAACTGTGCTTGATCTTCATATACGCTGGCTGTAATCTGAACTGGGTAAAAAACAATGGAGATAGCAACTACCTCAATCTAAAATCAGTTTCTACCTCAGAGTAATCTGCTGGCTAGTATTTTCTTCAACTGCTTAATTCATTATAATTAATTTATTTGTGTGCTTGTGTTTTGGGTGGCTTATTCACATATGATTCCAATTAGTCTGTATGTGATATTAAAATGAATGAATATCATCTCTGATTATAAAGAATAAAATGATCATTGAGGTACTGAAGCTGAACATACATATCTTGGCAAGATTAAATTAGGAAGAGAATTATTTCTCCAAAATATCAACTCAAGATTACTTCATAAGTAATCATTAAATATATAAAGCAATGCTAGATTATGATAGTATGAATAATGTGTTTTTTACTGCACAGAGTTTTTGAAAGTGTTAGCTCTCTGTAACACAGTCCTAATCGACAAAGATGCAAAAGCAAAAAATGAAGAGCCCTACAAGGCTTCTTCACCAGATGAACTTGCTCTAGTAAAAGGCGCCAATATAAGTTAATTAACTTGTTTCCAGAGATCATAATAGAGTGACCATTTTCAACATGGTGACTAAGGAACACGAGACTTACAAAGTGATTGCAGAGTTTCCATTTGATTCAGTCCGTAAGAGGATGTCAGTAATCATAAAAGACTCTAAAGGCCGCTACATCATACTCTGCAAGGGAGCTGATGCAGTCATGCTAGATAGAATCACCTTCGAAAAGAACCGTATCAACATAATAATCATCATCATTGTTTATCGATGATAGAAAAAAATGAAGATTAAGTTCTTAATAGAGCTGTGACTTATATATAACATGATTCTCCCTTTACTATGTCAATAAATTAATTTTTAGTTAAAGCGTTCACTTTAAATTTAGAGATTAAAAGGCGCCAAGCTAATCGGACTTTAACTTGCCTTTATAAAGCATTCATTCTATGTTTTCTCATAGTCAGTAATCACTTTTAGAAAAGAACGGGATAAAGGGGTTGAAGGAAATAGTGAATATGGACTTGTACCAGTATTCATGTGAGGGATTGCGTACGCTCATGATGACCAAGCGAAATATCAGCAAAGAAGAGTACCAGACTTTCAAGTAAATCTACAGAAGCGTCCAAGAGTCAGTTGACCCCAATAAGGAAAATAAACTTGCTTAGCTCTATGACTCCATGGAGCAGAAGCTTAGATACCTAGGCAGCACAGCTATAGAAGATAAACTACAGGAAGGAGTTCCCATCACTATCAAGAAACTGCTTGAGGCAGACATTAGATTCTTCATGCTCACTGGAGACAAGCTCGAGACTGCAATTGAAATTGCCAAAGCCTGCTAAGTAATCTAAGATGATATGGCTGTGGTGATCTTGGGCCAGCCAGAGTACGAGGCCATTCTCAGAAGACTCAACAAGATAATTTCAATATTGAAGATAGACATAAACGAGCACATCTCTTCCCTCATAGAAGTCGAGCAATTCAACTAAGTCATAACCATCGAGGGAAGCACTCTTGGCATCGTACTAGCAGATTTAATTAATTATAATTTTATTTTTACTATTCAAGAATTTCTAGAAAAATTTAATTAGTTTATAAGCACATAGATAAATAAACTAAATTTCCATTAGTTGTTTGTCTTTAATTTTCAAAAATTATTCTTCTAAATTTGATTTAGACTCTCAACTTTATTATCACTTAAATTTTATTTAAAATAAATTTATTTAAGAGATGATGAGCTTTAGATTTAAAGTATATTTCTATATAGCTTTCAAACATGCTGTATCACATAGCCATTCGTTCTATTCAAACTTTAAAGATGTCTCCAAAGCAGAAGGCAGACGTAGTGCAACCATTTTTTATAAAAGATCACTCTTATAAGTATGTCCATGATTATGGAAGCCCAAATTACTTGAAAATACCTCAAAGGAAAAGAGGGCAATCATGAAATTAATTTCATATCCTATATTTCATTTTATCATTTTCTCTAATTTTAAATAGAATTTTTTCCCTCGCAGAAGTCAAGCTCTGTCTAGTAGAATTCTTATAAGTATATTATTTTAAGTTGAATTATAGATTCGTTCAAAGTCAGTAGTTTGCTGTCGCATGTCTCCTTCAATTTACAATGTAGTGCACTTGTTCAAATCCCGTGGTAAGTGGATCACTCTTGCCATTGGAGATGGAGCTAATGATGTGTCCATGATAATAAATCCCACATTGGAGTAGGCCTCAAATACTTATAGTAGGCACTCAAGCAGTTAGGTCTGCAGATTTCTCAATCTCTCAGTTTAGATTCCTCATGCGTCTGTTGTTACTTCATGGAAGATATTCCTACCTCAGAGTTTCGAACATGATCTGCTACTACTTCTACAAGAACCTAGTGCTGGTCTTCACAGAACTCTACTTTGCTATTTACAACGGTTTCTCAGGACAAATCTACTTCTTAGACTGGCTGCCTACTCTCTATAATGCATTCTTCACAAGTTGGCATTGTCTCTTTGCCTAGCTGATGGAGAAGGATGTGAATGAGCACTACTCATATCGCTATCCTGAAATTTACAAGGCTGGGTAGATTGGTGCTTACTTCAACTTCCGCATCTTCTGGAAGTGGATCGTATTTGCAATCTGGCATGGACTCTGCTGCTTCTACGGAGTTATGATCACTGGAGCAGGGTAAGCTCCTGGGAATGATGGGGGACAAACTTCAGAGCACTGGCTCAACTCAACCATCAGTTTCTCAGTCATCATCCACCTGGTCTTCTATAAACTTGTGCTAGAATCAAGACATCTAAACGCAGTCACTATTCTATCAGGTGCAGGCAGATTTATCAAAATATAGATGATTAATAGCTCTTTTTTAGTTTACTGTTATATTACTTAGTCCTCCTGATAGCTTAGGTTCCTGCAATTGCACAACTCTTCCAGCCTTAGATAATTTATACGATCCCTATTGTTGATAAGTAATGATTATTGAATTAAGATCCTTGGAATAGTGGAAAGGATGGCAAATTATTCCCAGTTCTGGATTCTGATATTCTTCCTCCCATTTGTGTGCTTGGTGCCTGATTTCTTCATAAAACTGAGAGCTCACGTGTTCTACCCTAGCCCAGTCGACTAAGTTCTTATGGCTTAGAAGCAAAATCCTGAGTTTGACTTTGAAGAGTGGCTTGCACAAACGAAGGTCAGAGAGCAAGACGAAGCAGAGAGACTTAAGAAGGAAGCTGAGGAAAGGTAAACCTAATAGTTTCGGAGATAAAGTTGAATAGCATATCATTGATAAGTTTAGAAGAAACTGAACAAGAAGCTGACGGCAGCTAGTGCTGCAGGTAGTAATTCGCAGTATGGAAAGTAGGGCAGTGACGTCAACCTCAGCCATCTAGAATCGAGAAGATTGACTATACAGTTTTAAAGTGCTAATTTTGACTCAGAAAAAGAAAAAGGCCTAAGAAGAAGGAGATGCTGCAGACGAGGAGAGCGACAGCTTTGAAGGAAGCGAAGTGAATGGGTCGGATGAGGGCAGTGGAGAAGAGGAAAGTTCTGAGAATGAGCACAACTCTTCCTTCATCCCTCTCAAGTCAAAGACGGGAGGCACCACCTTCAGCCACAAGTACAATCTTAACAATCACGAGAAGACTATCACGGAGGCGCAAGATGAAGATGAAGCAACGGACAGCGACGGAGAGGGTTCAAACTCTAGCACCTCTAGTTAAGAGGAGGAAAGTGGAGATGAAGAGGAGGAAAGTAAAGAAGCTACCTAAGAAGAGTTTAACCACTCAAAGTAGTCAAAGGCACTTAGTAAAGCCAGCTCAAGAAAGGGAAAAGCAATAGCTGACTAAAGCAGCAAGGAGGAAATCACAGAAGCCATGAATACCAAGTCTGGAGTGAATAGACCTCACAAGTTACTTGAGAACAGTAGGAATGGAGATGAGCACTACAGGTCAGCAGCTGAAGTAAACAGCACCAAAGGCGACATGGACTAGAAGGGAAGACAAAAGAGAATGGCTGCTGACAGTGACTTGCATATTGTTGAGGAGAAAAGAAGAAGAGAGGAGGATCTAATGAAGAGCAACAGATCCATGGACAACAGTTTCAGGAGCAACAGAGAGCTGCTCTCCATGACTCAAGACGAGAACAAACAGCAGTTGAAGGGAGTGCAAGACATACGCCAAAGCAGAAAGAGCGACAAAAAATCAAAGCAGTCTTCTTTCAATCTTCATTAAAATTTTATTTTTGAGTCTCTAAATAGAAATTGATAGCAATTAGGGTTATGTAGTTTGGTGAATGACGGAATAGTGAAGCAGAAGAGCAAGCAGTCTAATCACTCTAAAAAGTCGAAGAAGAACATCAATAACTCCATGTTCTCTGTCTCAGACGGTTCTCGCAAGGAATTAGATTAGATAAATGCAGAGGGAGAGAGGAAGGGCAATGCCTAACAGCAGGAGCAGTACCTCAACTACTTCGAAGACTTCAATAACAACGTCATCCACAAGAATTCCATAGATGCTGTTGCCTTCTTTTTATGATAAGTAGAATAACACTAAGAAGTAAGTTACCATCAAAGAGAATCAAGATAATGCCAATCTATAATCAAAAGCTGCCAATCATTATTCAATTTTTAGAAAGTTTGAAATTCTTAAATGCAAATGTTAATGGGCTGAAAGAGCCTTAGTTGAAAGTAGAAGAGATAGATCCTATCCAGAACGTCCAAAAGAGTAAACTCAAGCTTAAATATTCACCATTATAATTATAACTTATTTTTATTGTTGTTCTTAAGCCTGCTTTGAAGGGAGTGGCATTTACTTAAATTTTCCAGAACAGAGGAAGAGAGAAGCTCATCTCAGGTGCAACCAATGAAATCCCTCGCTCTCATGTCACCAAGCCTTCTCAGATAGTGGACTCCATGAAGCTGAGAGGACCCTCTCCTTAAAATCCCAAAATGATTGTAGACAGGCAAGCTAACTTCAACATATAAGCTGCCTACGCTTTCGGCCACCCTCTGGAATCCACTTTTCCCAAAACTCGCTCTTCTTAAATTAAATAATAATCCTCTTTTTATAATTCATGATATCAACTTTCAGTTTTTTATCTTCTCGAGCCTCCGATGAAATGAAAAATGCACAGACACCAGCTGACTTTGATAATATAAGAGCCGCCTCGAATAACGGCAGCTCACAAAGCAGGCGAAAGAATAAGCCCTATGTGGAAAAATACAAGAACTACAATATTCAAATCCATAACCCACCTGCGCACTCCAACGATGATGTTTGAGAAGACAATATCTTTGAGGCACAGTTTAAACTAAAATTGGTTTATTAGTGAAGCTTAAGGCTTTTCAACTCAGCCTATTTTCAATCATAACTTAACAAGTATTAATCAAGCTAAAATTAATAACTTTTAAACTATTTCCTACTCAAAGATATGCATTTATACTCTTCTCTGTATAGTCCTTTAAATAAAGTTAATAAATCAAAATGTTTATTTTACGACCATTATTAGTAAGTGATATAAGGAATTCAGTTATTTCCTATTCATTCGGCTGATTAATTTTGGAGTATGAGTATTTCTCTCATATGACGGGGAAACTCAAGCCTACTTGGCTTCCATATCTTGTGCTTCCTGCCAAACAACGCAGATTTCAGTAGCTAAATCTTGAAATATAAAACTTAATCGAGATGTATCAAATATTTTACCATTATCTTGTCTTACTTGAACTTGGATATATTTGCAGGCCCTAGGAAATTGACAAAGTTCTCTCTATCCTAAGTTATTTAATCCTTGATGATGTCATTGCAATAGAGGTTACGCTCATTCTTACTCGGCTTTATCATAGACATGAAAGACTCCTAGTATAGATCTATCGCTTTAGAGAGACGGTCTTCTGTTTACTCAACTTCAGCCAACTCTTTCTATAACTTGTTTTGCAATTTAGTTTGCGATGGATCTTCTTCAGCCACCTTACAGCACTCAATCAACTCAGAAATATTAAAATAGCTTATAAACTGCAGTATTATTTTCAAGAATTTCATCTAAATTTTTATTTTTATGTTTGAATGATCTTTCTTATTTCCTTTTGGTTTAAGGACTTAACCTTTTGTCTTTTATGGGAGGAAGCTGAAGTCTTTAGATTCTCCTTCTATTTCTACTCTTCCTTCATAGAGTCATAAACTTAAGTTAATTTTAATGGTAAAGTCAAATGCACTGTTCTCAGAGTTCAAAAGTTCAATCTTCAAGTTTCTGCTCTCCAGCATGGAATTGAAGTTCTCCTGGGTGTCAAATTTTCCAATATTTTTTCCTGATTGAGTGTCTCTCCAAAAGTTAAAACCACTTTCGGCTGATATTAAACTTTATGGGATACTTTTAAGTCTACCCTCATTTAAATCAAATCTGATTTGAAAAAATGAAGTGGAATTTTTATGAGGCTTCAGTTCCACCCCGCTAACTAAATTACTTCGGTTTATTTATCCCATATTCTTAGAGCCATTTTATGAAAATATCTTATGCCTCATTGCAGGACTCTAACCTCGACTACTGCTTGTATTTGCCATCATTACCCTTTCAGTTGTCAAAATTGGTTTGCCGCCCTTAAAAGCACTCTACTCTGTATTTAGTTATTTTTAGCCATTAGAAGAATAGTAAATAAAGGATACAACAACTATGAAGATTAATATTAATTCAAGAATTCTACCTTGCACTGAAGCTCTTTAGTGAGAAGCCGCTCAGCTTGCTCCTCACTTCTGGAGGCCTCTTAGAATTACTATTGCTCTTAATATTATTCCTCTGGCTTGAGTTTTGAGTATCGCTCCTATCTTTTGGAGATTGCACCAATATGGATATCCTCCTTGTGTTATCAACGAAATCCTTAATCTTAAAATCTATTTCACAATTAGTAAATTGATCTTCTCTTAGATTTATTTCTGCTATTTGCTAAGCTTAGCTTCGTACTATTCCTGATTCTTTAAGTGTTAATAAGATTGCTACGATGACTAGCTGCTTCCAGAATCTGATTCCTCTTGGTGCGAGCAGAGTTTCTTTTTCAATTCTTCAATAATGTTTTCCTATGTCTTCATCTTTCTATAAAACTCTGAGAACTCCTGAATCCTCACAGATGTTAGCGAATTAATTCCATAAACTATCATTAATTAAAAACAAGAATGTATATTTAGCCTCTCCCTGCCCTTATTCCTCTTTTGCTGTTCCAAAAGCTCTCTTTCCTACAGGGTCATCTTTTCTAAGAGGATTTTCTCCCTCTTAATTCCGTACTTTTCCCTCCAATCCTTGCCTGGGCTCTTCTTCTAGTAAGTACCTTTAATCTATTCTTGAGCTTAATACTAACTCTGTCCTTCATTTAAGTTCGCTTGTGAGGATTCCTCATTAAGAACTGGTAACTGCCCACCACTGGAGATGAAGTTTTATTTCAACTTAGAGTTCAAAAGCTTTTACAGAG
>JAJKFJ010014140.1:0-11236 GCA_027382625.1 Tetmemena sp. SeJ-2015 | reverse complement strand
AGACTGTGCTCTTCCGATCTTAGCCAATCACTGATCTTTAATCATTTTAGCCTTAATCTCATCTCTAATTAAGAATTGGGCTTTCATCTTATTCTTGCAACCCACGATTCACTTCACTTATTTCTCTTTATCTTTCAAAGGAACCAAAGACAAGATAGTTCTGTTGTCACCCCGCTTCAAAGAATGCACTTAACAGATATTTAAAAGCTGGTTGCAAGAAGTCTCAGCTTTTAAACTCAAATCCAAAAATCTAAAATGAAGAGGAGTAAGAACTACTTTAAATCAAGAATAAATTCGAAGTGTAAGCTGCGAATCGAATTTAATGTGAATCACTTAGTTCTTACTCTTAATCTGCAAAGTGAATTCTAATTTTCTTGTGAGGTCTTTCATTCTCTTGCAATGACTAGCTTGCATGATGATGCTTTCTAGGTCAGCCTGAAGAATGAGGTAGCTCTGGAGTGGACTTGACCTAGGTATAGTCATTTTCTGGATTATCTAGAGCTATAGTTTTTTAAGATGAGTATTTTGATTTACTTGTAACGATATTTCCCATCAATTCTATTTTGGAATAAATCTATTTATTTATTTCGGATTTCTACTCTCACCCTCACTATCCTTATTAAGTGACTAAATTATATACCACAAACAATTAAACAATTTATTGTAAATAATAAAAATATTAATCACTAATAATCCTAGCTTGTAATGGAATCATCATCTTACCAAGACTAAAATCAAGGTACGCGCATCAGCAATCAGAACGCACCTCTATCCAATTCCCTTCCAAGTGAAGACATTGAATTAGACGATGAGCTTCCTTAATATAAATAGCTGTATTTTGTATTTAGCTTTTGAAGGAAATAATGTCTCAGAGTCAAGAAACATTTGAAGAGGAAGAGAAAAAGAAAGAGGAGAGAGCCAGACTCAAAATAAAGACACTCATCCCAGATCAAATAGTCAAACAAATAATTAATCCCGCATCTTTCAAATACCAAAATGATCTATTGCTAGTTACTGTAAGTAGTTTAAGAATATCAATATCCGGTTACTTTAGATTTTAAATTCATTTGTTAGGATACAGAGATAGTCTTGGCAGTGCCGGAGATACATTTTAAGTCTTAAATACTCTTAAGCCAATATGATGGAAACAATTTAACTTAAGAAGTAGAGGAAATCAAGCAAACTTAAATGGACGAGGAGGAAAGTAAACATTATAAAAACTAAGAAGAATAAGCATCCTCCTCACTCTCTTTCAAAATACTTTAAAGAAAGCAATTCACAAATGAGACTATTAGAAGCGCAGCTATTCTTAAAATTATAATTATATTTTCTCAATCAGTCAGGATAAATACACTGTAACAAAAATCTAGGCCAATAGACCTAAGAGACACTTTTAGTATAGGTAAATTCAGGCAAATACTTTCTACTAAATCCAGATTTCGAAGTTCTCGCAAAAGTTTAAAATCCTGATTTCCAAACTGATTTAAACTAGAACCCAGCACCTATTATCGATATCCAAATTAGCAAAGATTAAGGCTTAGTTATTTGTCAATAAACAGAGAGAAGGTTTAATATCTTCAAAGAAAAATAATCTTTTAATTTATATTAAAGAACAAGACTTTTTCTCACTCCCTTCTTAAGACTTGAGTCCAGTTTATATATTCAGCGATCCAAACTTCAATTCAATTATAGACTTGAAGATAATTAAAGACTGGAGAAAGCCAATTGAAGAATTCTATAGAGAATCTTCATCTACTCCTCAAATAGGAGAAAGCATTTTGATTGCTACCATCTCTATAGAGTAAGCGCATTGCATTTCTTATTTAATATTCTTTTAGCCCGACAGAAGCTGAATCTATTTTCTCGATTTATCGACTTTGGCCCTTCGATGCAAATAATATATTCAAATATATTTTAAATCACGAAAAGAAAGTGAGTGAAGTGTTCTCTATTGCTGCTAGCAAGCTTATTTAAAAGCAGAGTAGTGAGGCTTTTGAAGATGATTACTTTGATTTAAATGTGCCACACTTCATAAAGATAGCCTCTGACTATGAAAATCCCCTACTGTCTATTTTCACAGATCAACAAGTTGTCTTTATGGATGTGCGTGAGCTGAGATACATCTCCTATAGCTCTAATTTATCTTTAATATTCTATTATAGCTTCTTAGATGATAATCGCATGAAAGCAAAGAAGAAAGAATACATTAAAGAGGAGGAAGAAGAAGAAAAGAAAAATAGGAAGGAGGATGAGATAGATGCCTTTGGTGTGAAGGATATTCAGGCCAATAAAAATCGCTTCAAGTTTATCTAGCATGTTCTATACAAAACCAAAGAGGACTCAAGATTAAATATTTCTTTTATTCTTCAAGATAATCATAGAGTAAAAGTAGAGGCAACTAGACAGCTAATTCCTAAATGATTTGCTTGATGGACACAAATGAGATCTACAAATTTGAGTATTTAGGAATCTATATTAATTTTAACTTTCTTAATTGAGTTCTTAGAAGGAACTTATTCACTAGAGCAAATCAAGGCAAGCTTTTTCAAAGACTTGAAAATACCAATATCAGCAAGCGCCATGACTTCGCTCTCATACTAATCTCATAAAGTTAAAATTTTATAATTCTATTTTAAGCCGAAGAAATAAAAGAAAATCAAGAAAATAAAAGAGCAAACACATAACAGTATGCAGGAATAGATCAAGAAATGAAGTTGGAAGATATCTTGGACAATTAAAATTTAACTCAAATAAAGACAGACACTAATGCTAAGCCACCTAGAAAGCTAGATTAAGGGTAACTCGATTTGAAAGAGGAACTTGTAATTTTCCCAATGAGTGGGGGATAAATAGTTAGATTTAGCTTAGAAGAGATGGCTGTTACAGAAGAAGATTCTAATAAAAATGCAAACTTCGATAACCTAAAGGAAATTATTGGTCCAGTCACAGACTTTACTTTACTAAACAGTAATAATGAGAATAGAACTGAACACAAAAATATTCTAATTTTATTTCTAGCAGTTGGAGGTTTAGCGCCAGAATCCAGGTTATTAAAACTCAGCCCTCTTGGCTTTAAATTTGAAGAACTTTTCAACATAGATATTGGATATAAGATAGAAAAGATTTGGATCATTCAAAATTCAACAAAAAATAAGGATACAAAAATAATTGTCAAACTTATTGAATCAAGGATTCCTATATTACTTCGAGTTTATTAAGAGGCAGATACATTATCACCTTAAATAAATGTCATAAGCAATAAGTTAACCAAATGATTTATAAATAATTTTATTATAATTATGCTTAGAGAAATCAGAAGAGGAAGAGTTAGTGGGTATCTTTTAATTCGCATTTCCAAACGAGGCCTTTATAATTGTAGTAATCTGGCACTAACTTCTTAAGCATACTCTTATAAGAGTCTATGACTAATAAGTAGATGAGTTCTTGTGCACTGTGAACTTCAATGGCTTCTAAGAATTAAAGAAAATCGAGTCTTAAGATCGCAATAATTTAAAACTACTTGGCTTAAATTAAAAGCATAATATTAAACTGTATTGTGGCTAGACTTAAATCTTCATTTATTTACTTTTGATAAGAGTTTGTGGGTACTGACTTTCTCAAATAAAAATGGGATTGTTTGCTCGAATCAGATGATGATTGCTGACTACAAACATTATCCTTACATTTTTGGAAATATTATTTTTAAATAGAGACAATCTAGATATCAGAGATTTCTGCTATATCCTTAAAGAAGAAACAGGTTAATATGATCAACTCCTGCTTCTAACTTACGACTCTATTCAAAATGAAACCTTAATTTTCAAGTGCGAAATTGATATATTGAATTAATTTTTAAGTTAAAATTGAGCAATAACTAAATCCTTAATCTTAGTCTTAGCTCTCAACTCTTAAGCTGAAGGCATAAAGCATTTTGGGGAGGTTCCACAGTCTGTTATTCATTTCAACTGAAGATGGGAGCTTGGCTCTGTTCGATATTCAGAGTGGAAGCATAGTGAGAACTTTCAAACTGTATAATACACTGACTCAATTAAGTATGCAGACTTTAACTCTTCAAAGTTTATTTTTAAGTCTAAAATATGAAAGTGGAGAGATTGCTTACGTGTTTTAAGCTAATGAGTCATTAGATTAAGATAATAGAGAGGAAGAAAAAGGAGGATAAAATACATGCAGAAAGCATAAGCGTTAAGAATAAGGCACCTACATCCTCACTTTAAAAAACATGCAACTGATTTACTCAAATCAAAGCTTGAGACAAGTTTCCTAAATTCACTTTTCAGAGACTAATGAGAGTGTAATAAGTTTAGCAGGCTTAGACAAGTCAGGGAAGAGTATCCATGTGGGTAGGATAGATCAAAGACAAGAATAAACTTATGGCTATCAAGTGTTATACTTAAATACTTTAATACTTAAATTAATTAATTACTCAACAGGCTATTTTAACCAATTGAAGAGAGTTGTCCATTATCAAGAGTCAAGTTACTTACTAGTAGAAGATAATTTAGCAAAGCTCCACTCCTCCAATCATATTTATAATATTTTAGACTTATAAATCTCATTCTTTTTGACGAAGAGACTTAAAATAATTCAAATAGTAAGTTACTGATTTTTATTATAGACCTAGTGTAGTTAGAAACTCTCTAGTTTTCCCAATAAACTCATAGAGGCAGTTCCATTCAAGTATTTGAACAATGAGAACTAAACTCAGGATGAGCTGATTATCTTATCCCTTGCCATGCCTAAATCAAAAGGCCAAATAATTTTAAATTTTATTTATTCCAAATTCAGATATGCTAAGTTACAAAAGATTAAAGCAACGATGGATCACATTTAAAATGCAATTAAGTTTGCGATCCTCTAAGCTTCCCAGATCTTATTACAGCTATTTGCACCAATTTCAAAGATAAAAATCTCATCTTTCTCTAAATACATATTCATAATTTAATATAGGTCATCTTAGTTGGTAGTGGCCTTTACCTCTTTATTTTCGATATCAACAAATCTTGAATTATAAATTATGAGAATTATATTGCAGATTCTTTAAATCTGAAACAAGCAGCACATATAAGCTTTAGTGTCTGAAGTTTGTTAGAGTGAGAGCAACTATCAGGTCACTTTCTTGGAAATGGCAGACAGACAAGCTCCCTGATTCATTGAAAAAGGATCAGAAGAAGCATAAGCAAGCCACAGAAGGATTAATACTACTCTGTGATAACGAGGAAGGAGTGAGCTTATTCACTTACAATGAAAAGACAAAGGAAATTAGACTCAAAGCTTTTGATGTGTAGCCTAAATCCTTGATATACGCTTCTTTCGTAAACTCTACTTTCAAAAGAGAAAAGACAGACTCTAACCCACTGTCTATGAGTCAGCATCCTAGTGAAGAGCAAGATTAAACAAAAGGGAATTTTGAGGATCAAAGAGAGAGTGATGACAAGAGGGTGGGCTGCTTAGACTTTGAAGGGTAGTTCTATCTCATGGGCTCCATTGAGACTAGAAATATCATGTACTGGCAGAACATGAAAGCTGCTGATTCAATTGAAACTCAGACAATTCAATACAATATTTTTAATGTGCAGAAAGTTCTAATAAGATGAAGATGGGTCTGTTTTACTAATGGGAATGAGAGGCACACTTCAATAGATTTCTATTTGATTCACTTTATAATTTATTTAAAACTGATCTTTAATAAAAAGAGTATATCAATTTATTATTAAAAAAATAAGTCAAATTTAGTCTATTCTAACTGAATATACCTCTATTTCAAGAACTTTGAATTTATGTGTTCCTGCTAAGAATGTCTTTGCTTCCTCCGTGTTAGGTTGCATACCATCGATGATAAATCTATAAATAAAAAACTATATTTTTGCAGATGCATTTGAAAGTGTTTCCAAGGCTGCTGTAGCTCTCTTCATACATAATAAATTAATCTTAAACTTTAATTCTATCATTATCATTGCACTTGTCTTAGATAGCAATATCATGCGGTCCCCCGAACCTCATCAAATGCCTAGGGCATCTGTAAATAGACTTGTCCCAGTTCTAGTATTAATAAAACTTAAAATGAATTATTGTCTCATGATTTTTCTCTTGGTGAGTGAGAATATAAAAGCAGTAGCATCAGCAGTGTACTTGTCCAAAGGAGTCCACGATAGTGAAGTAAAGCCACCAAAGACTTCCCCAGCTTCAGATAAAATGAAGCAAATATTTCTAGAATAGTCATCGCACATCCTGTGAAAGTCTTGGCTTTTAAATCCATCTCTCGATCCTTTATATATCAGCTAGTATGAGAATAAAAAATTTGAAAGAGAAATCTTGATTGAAGGAAGGGTCTGCCTGACTCAAGAGCATTTTATCTTTGATTTCTTAGTCTACTAGCTGCCTGAAATTTAAATATTTTTGTCTTTTGTACAAGGGCTTATCAACTATAGCGGGCATGATAAATTAATCTTAGATAGGTTTCAATCCAGGTCCGAATAAAATATTTATTTTTCTTAAAATACTTCAAAGTTACTAAGAGCATCAATTGCTTATGAATTAAATTGTTAAATTAACTTTCTACTCTTCTGGAATTTCCAAATTCTTTTTGAATTCAACTACTTTCGCCATCTTATCTCTTTATTAAATTAAGGTATTTCAAATGAATGATTTGAATAGAAGATTATAAACTATTGCACTCTATAATTTATTTGTATTCTTGATTCTTAGGTACTGATTGTGATATCTTTAATCTTATCCACAAGGTTAAGAAAGGACTTACTAGAGTGAACAACTTAATTTTTAATAGTCTTTTATACATCCTGAATAGTTTCTTTTAAAAATATTTCCTATAGGCTATCTCTTCGTTTGGTCAATAATTCCAGCGCTTAATTCAGATACCTTTCTATCACTTCAGCGGTTAGCATTTTATGGGAAAGGGGTTCATTTATATGATTCTTGTGCTCTTCTAATAAGCAGCATTCGCATACTTTCTAAAAATAATACAATCAATTTATAGTCAATTAGTAAGAATATTTATTATTTATAAAAATAATATAGAAGTAATTATAATTGATAGACTGATAAACACAGAAAATCTAGGAATTTAATGTTTAGGGCTTAACTTGGATACAATTTTTATTAGCTTACTCAACTACAACTGAAGAAACAAACTTAATTTTTTATTATTCTTGTAAAGATAAAATTTAAATACTAAGTTGGAAGTCTTTTCACAAAAATAGTTAGCCTCTTAAAACAAATATACTTTATGAGGGTGTTTCTAGCAACTGATATTATAAATCTTTTTTTTCTCTCAGTATATCAGCGAGCAGAGAGTTTTTGTTGCACTTATTTTTAGTCAAGCTACAATTTTCTGTTTGTATAGGGCATTTAAATATACCAGTCTCAGCAGAAACTTTAGATATATAAATTATAAATAAATAATAAAGATTTATATATGGAATTATTCATTAATTTTAGTAAATAAATTACTTAAACTCTTAAAAATTAAAATCCTAAATGCATTTAATTTTTAATTATCTTTTGAAAATTATTTTGATCTTAATTTTAAACTGGAGTGGCGATGAAAGCTGAGGAGCACTCTTGGCATATACTATGACCGCATTTAAGATACATAGGGTACCTTTCCTCCAAATTGTAGAATAAAATTAAAATCTTTGACACTTTTTGCAAATCAAAAGATCTCTCTGACTCATAAATCAGTTTTAATTCGATGAATTAATTATTATAGCAAGCTCAATGAAGTTAAATTTATATTTAAAATTTCATGAGCACAAAAAATTATATATTAAAAATTAATATTAAGTTGTAATTGACTTGGAAATATTTCTAAGAATATAAAGAAGTGCCATAACTTAAGAGAAAAAAATCTTAGACATTAAATCTTCTTTCAAATATAAAATTCAAAATTTGTTTATCGAAATCAAAATTGTAGTCTCGTAATCTTATTTTTATAAAATATTGTAAATATAATTCAAAATCTTTATTTTAGATAAGGAGAGTATCATAATTTAGTAAAAATTTAATTTAAAAATAAATGATTGGTTAATATAATAAATTGAGACTTCTTGTCAGTTTAAATCGCTCAAACAACCCTCGATCTGTATCTTGTTATATAGCTTATCAAAAACTAATATGAGTTTCTTCTTAAACCATCTCTTCAACCTCTCAGCAGCGGGATATGATGTGCATAGTATTAATTAATTAAAATATGGATGGACTTGTGCCGCTTATAACTCAGTATTGAGCGCTCCCACACAAAAATTGCAAGGATAAAAAGTTATTAGAATTTTATGCTGAATCGAATGGTCTAATAATTATTCAATTTGGACACAATTCAACCGCCACTGATTTATTCCATTTTTATAAAGTATATAATTTAATTCTGTTTTTTACTAAATTCTCAGCTATAAAGTAATCTATCAAGCTACTGATTAAAATTTGACCCAGTAGACTTCAATTTCTAGTACTTTGAACATATGAGCTCCAGCTAAGTATGTCTTGGATTCCTTTGTATTTGGGTTTATTCCGTCGATGGGTTTATAGGTGTTACCTATGTCACTGGAGCAAGTTGCACTCTAAACAAATAATTAATTTCATTCTTGTGGCAGTCACGATTGATTACAAAATCATTATCAGGGCCTCCAAACTTCATCAGCCCAGAAGGGCTCAAGTACAGAGCTTTATTGTAATTCTGGTAAAACAAATAATCATAAACAGTACTACCTCAAGACTTGTCTTTTGGTTAGAGAAAAGATGAAGGCAGTATAATCGTAGACCCAATTCTCTCTTGGGAAGTAAGATAGTGAAGTGTAGCCACCAAACACTTCTCCGAACTCTGACAGGATAAAGCAAATGCTTCGAGTATAAGGGTCACAATTCATATCAATTATAAAAAGCTTACAATAGATAAGTAATATATTGGATTTAGAATTTTTTAGATTGAATAAGCAATTCTCTCTTACGGGAATTAGGATGAAAATTCAAAATTTGATATTCAAAATTGAAATATTAAATTTAGCTTATCATTCTTTAAAAAATAATTTGAATTCTTATTAAATGTCTATGAAAATCTAATGGTTAAAATCCATCTCTTGAAGCTTTGTAGATAAGTTTGTATTGGAATTTAAATTAATAATTCCTATTGAAGAGATGGATCAGCCTATTTCAAAAGCTATTTCTCATTGAGTTCTAAGTCCACGAGGCCTCTGTACTTTTTATAAAGAGGCTCTTGATAGAGAGGTTTGTCAACCATTATTGGCATGATAAAATAAAATAGCCACTTGTTCAGGTCCAAATGTCTATAATATTTATTTATATAGGTGAATTTAATAGAAAAATATATTTAGTTAAAATATATAACAGCATTTCTAAATTCATAGTTTATTTGAGTTAGTCAACTGAATATCTTAATTCAAAATTTTGTAAAACATAGTCAGTTAATCGCATTAAATTTAAAATTCATAAAATTCAATCATTGATAACTTAGATTACAAGATATAATTAACGATCTTAACTTATTTAAGCTGTTACCAATTTTTACAATTTGTAGCAATCAATTGAATTTAATTTTGATCAATATAATTTATCTGATAATTTTTGTGCTCTTCATCCCCACCTGATTATAAATTAAAAAAGAAGATGTTTGAATGTCACTTTTGGACAGATTCTTTTTGAATTCTACTATATTTTCCATTACTTTTCTTCCCTCCTCAGTATAGATAGTAGATTGTTTTATTTGGTCTATTAGTTTGAAGAAAGAACTCGTATCATGAACTATTTAATCTTCCAAAGTCTTCTTACATTTATTATCATGATTTATAATGCAAAACTTTAATAAAGCCAATTTTTAGTATATTTGAAGCTATTAATCGAGGGTAAGGTTAAATATGGTTAACCACTTATTTTGAAAAATTCACCAATTTCTAAAACAAAAATGGAGAAATTTCTTTTGCTTCAATTAAATGAGTTCTTTTGAGTTAGAAAAAGGGTTTAAGGATTAGGATTAACATTTTATCACTCAGTGTATAGTTCTCTTAGACTTATTTATCTAGTTAGATTGTAAATTGAATTTTTTTATATTATCAAAAGATAAAAATTATATGTTTATTTTTAACACTTGAAAATTTTCTTAAAATAAAAAGAAGCATTAGAAATGTATATAGTAAAAATTCTTCTCTACTTGCTCTATGGTATAAATATTATGTATCCATGAGCAACTCTTTTCTTTAAAAGAGAAGAGTTCTAACTTGAGTTAAATATCTTTGAGTTACTTGAGGATTTATTTTGGTGTGAACTAGATTCTCAGTGATGTGGTCTTTGTGCTCTTCAATTAAGCAAGTTTCACACACTAAAAATATAATGCTAGCCAATCCCAAGGCTTGCAGTAGTAAGTGGCTTCTTTAACTAAAATTTATCGGGATGTTTGTGACAGCTAACGTTATAGATTTTTTTATTAGTTAGAAGTTCGGCCAGTTGAGAATCTTGGCTGCACTTTTTCTTCCTCAATAAACATTCTTTGCCTTTAATAGGGCATTCTATTAAGGTATCGTCGGGGGTCACTTCAATTAAATTTATGAAAAGAATAATTTAACTTCCTTCTGAAAAGTGATTGCGCACTCCTAGCAAATCTTATGACCGCATTATAGAAACATTGGGTGCCTCTCAGCAAGGTTAAAGAATTATAATTTATGCTTTTATTTAAATCTCGTGCATTTTTTGCAGATAAGCAGCTCTTGAGTAATCATAAGTGAAGTTCTAAAAAATTATTCTGAAATGTTATTTTTAATTTATTATCTTAACCTTATCTTTGGCTATCTATTCTAAATCAAAACAAATAAACTCCAAAGAATTCGTTTTCAGATCAAAAATTAAAGTAATTGAATTCAGGACATAAATTAAATTAAATTCACACTAGATTTTTCATGAACGCCTATTAAATTTGGCGCAATAAACTTCAAACTCTAAATTTTTAAAGGAATGAAATATTGAATGAATTGTAATTATATTTATTATGTAATTAACTATGAAACTTTAGCAAAAAGACATTGTAAGATAGACAAGGTATCAGAACCTTTGAAAAAGTTAGAGAGAAATAATCAAGCAACCTATGAAACCTAACACTCAGTTATCTGAGATAGAGGAAGCAGGTATAAAATTCAGAGAATATGAGACAGACGTCAAGGTCACCTTCCTAGAAGACTTTAGATTGCCTGTTTAG